>PVKN010017404.1:0-17350 GCA_004027915.1 Capromys pilorides | reverse complement strand
ATATATATATATATATATGTATTCTCCTGGCAGAATATACATTATTTGCTTTCATTACCAGACCATTTGCAACTGTGAATCATGCACAGCATCTTAAATGAAGCATAGACCCCACTTTCCCTCATTAATGTGATAAAACTAGGAGACAACAACAAGGTCACAAATAAAACTCTACTAAACAAGCACCAACAACTGGATCAGAGTAGGAACTAGCCATAAATGACAAAGTAGCTTACAATTAAAACTTTATGATCATTTTAAAGTCTGTGGAGTTCTTAGCTGCGGGAATTCGTTGATCTTACTGTGAAAAGTTCTACCAGGGGAGAAGCAACAGGAATGAGAAAGTTGGACAAGAAGATAAAGCTGGGCTAGGTGGTCCCTCATCCGCCCAATGGTAAAGACTAACTCAATGCACAATGAAACTATCATTTATTTCTACTTTTGCAAAGTTAGTAACACATGACACAAGGTTGCCTAGTGACTAATAGCTGACCTGAGCCAGACAGGATGTTTTTCTCAGGACTGAGGTTGCTTGTTTGCTTTAGCTACTGGGGCCCAGTCCCACCTACACACACTTGATCAATTTCCTGGCTTCCTGCCGCTCCCAATATTTAGCCTTGAAAATGTTTATGTAGATAAAGAAAGCCTGAATTAAAAAATCCAATTTAAGGAACAAAAAAAGAGAACCAAATTTTGTTCCCAGAGCTGAGCTATTTTAGGCTTCTTATTTATCTGATATATTTAGGGTTAGGCTGTAGAGTAATCACAGAGAGGTCTGCCAAGGATTCAAGGCTATTTTTTCACAATTTCTGTGTCAGCAGCAGGAACATTATTCAGACTGCTTTGGCCCTGTGTTGCCCATAACACAGATGCCAGCTGAAGTTCAGAAGAGAGTTCTTACTCAAGTGTGGAAACAATTAGGGCCTCAGTGCACAGTGGCTGATCCTGAATACAGAGGAGTTTCAACCTTCTTCCTCTTCTCTTCAAATCTGCCTGCAACCATCGCAGGTGGGTGGGCAGCTGACCCCACAGGTAAAGACTGAGCTCCGGTGGTTCTCAGCAAGGAGGTGTTTCTGTTTCTAGGGAGTAGCAGTGGAGGTACAGCTTGTGCTTTGTCCAATGCCCACTCAAGGTCAGGATGACCTTTAATCCACACTTATTCCACTGGCTAGGGCATGATTTGATTTGTCCCATTTCTCCATTCGCACAAGAAATGTGGCCTTGTTCTAATTTGAACAAAGATAGAGTCAAGGCCATAAACAACAGGCCAGTAATAGTCAGGCTGCAGATTAGAGGCTGCCATATTTTGAGCACAGAGCTAGCTATGCGAAACCATGCAGATGATGCAGTGGTGAACTGGGACCAGTGTCTCTGTTGCCCTGATCTTCTATAGGGATAAAAAGAACACAATGTATTCTGAACAGCTGAGATGGGCTGGGGTAGTGGAGATGATAATAGTCTTTATAAGTCATGGTGCTATATCAAAAAGGTAGGAGAGTGAACCCTAGTGTCTGAGCTGGCCTCCTGTACCCTCAGGCATCCAACCACAGAAAGGTAAAGCTGCCTGCTTCTCAAGTGTGGTTTGCATCAAATGTGGCCCAGGCATGTGTCAGGTTCCTGCCAATTCAATAGAGTTCAAGTAGTGGCCTGATGCCTCCCTCTACTCCATGCACCTCAAGGTGTGCTCACACTGATTTAAAGTCTTTCAAGGGAGAATGCAGTTTTCCCTATACTTTGGAGCCCTACAGATTCAACACACAAAATGACAGTCCAGGAACTTGCTACTCAGTCTTAAATTCAGTAGCATCAGAATATCCAGGAAGACAGGATGCCAGGGTAACTGGTGTACATACTCAAATTTGCAAAACACTGCTCATCTAAGAGCTCATTTCTTTCTGTTCAAGTCAGAATTAGGCCAAGAAAGGGCTGAAAAGCATTTTAGAACTGAGATCTTTGAGTGGTCACAGTTTTACTAGATATCTACCTTTTTCTCTGGTTGACTGCTTGGAAAAGTCTTTTAACATTTGTGTAAATGACTTGAAAATTTCTGGAACACTTGGCTTATTTCATTCATGCCTGTAGCCAGCAATCTGATGCCAAGGTTCTCTCTGAGGCTCTGCTGAAAGACTGTAATGCAAATGCTACTCGTATGGGTAGTGAAGGAATTGTTTCTGACTACTTCTTCCTTTTCAGAGCCCTGAAGTAGCTAGCTGTCATCTTAGAAAATGTCATGGAATCATATGTTAAATTCAGGAAACAAACAGATACTTTACATTTAGAAGTTGTAATTCTTACAAAAACTGACCTGTTAGATATACAAGATATTCATTCCTTCCCTTCCAAAGGAAGTCATCTTTTATAAGTAAACCAAGATTTACCAGAAATGCTGAAATTAATTGCTCAAGATGGAACATTTTTGACTCCTAGTGATTCTCCTATTTTCAGCCTCCCAAATGCTGGGATTGCAGACTTGTGCCACCACACCCATCCTCAATTGCTGTCTCAGCATGCCCCGAAGACAGGACTGGCACGCCATACTAAGGATCAAACCCCAGCAACTGCTGTGTTCTGCCTAAGCAGGCAACTTGTTTTCCTCTTGAGGATGGCTTTGCTTGTTTTATTTATTTATTTATTTATTTATTTATTTTGGCAGGACAGGAGTTTGAACTCACAACTTGCACTTTCCAGGCAGGCACTTGTGCCACAGAGCTATCTCCCTGGTTTTGCGTTCAGTCTTTCAATAGTGTACTTGTGTGATGCATAGTGACTCTATTCAGTTTGAAGGCTTTGGTTGTTATATACATATCACTTCTTAATCCTTCTTTCCCTCTTCTCCTCCTTCCCATCTCCATATCCAGATCCCCATCCATGGGTTTGTTTTTTAAAAAAATATACCAGAGGAGGTATGATATTATAACAATATTATTTAAAAATTTCCACTATAAAAAAAAAAAAGGAAAATAATCCTTTAGCATTGTCCCACAGCCTTGGCTTCAATTAACAGTAGAAAATTGGCAGTTTTTCGCTGTTTCTTAAAAGATTTTATTTGGCATTTGGTACAGGATCTCATTTTGCAACTTGGACTGGTAGTGATCCTCCTGTCTCAGCCTCCTCAGTGCTGGGATTATAGATGTGTACTGCCATGTCCAGTCTTCTTTAAAGATTTTAAGTGTGCATATGTACTTCAATATGAGAAAAATTGCAAGTCTTATAGGATAAGTTTCTGACATAAGATATTAGATTATTTATCTCTTGCATGTCTCTTAGTCTCGAATCAACTGGGGGACAGATTTCCTGAGAATTTCTTGATCTTGAACAAGAAATAAATCAATGTCAAATGTGGGCCTTGACTTAGAGAATTGACTGTCTAGAAAGGAGACATATATCACATGGAGTGTGCTAGGAAGAGCACTGTGAGGTGTGTAATTCCAGAAAGGAGCAGAGTGAGTTCTCCGTACCCCATATCATGGCTGAGGAATCCCTTGTCCCTCAGACTCCCTTAGCTTCTTGCCTCCTAGGAGACCTCCTTCTCTTCAGCCTGGCACAGAGAGCCCTTTCTCATGCTCCCTTTATACTCTCCATATTTCTATCACAGTAATTAACCTCAGGATTTTTCTTCCACACCTATTTACTATTCTGTGAGCACATGAAGACTAGGTAATAGGATACTTATTTTTATAAACTTGACAAGTAGCTTACGGCAAAATATATAATAAATATTATTGAAATGTATAGAACTGAAGGACAGTAGTTTTGGAAGGGATATGGAAGGCATTTTGATTCTGAGATGCCAGCAATTTCCTTAAGAAGCAAGAAGCTAGTGGAGGGCTCACAGGCCTGGTAAGGTGGAGGAGCTTCCGCAAGGCCTAGCACACAGGGCTGTCCAAGGCCTCCCACTGCAAGCAGGCACCCTTATTTGGTTGAGCCCACTTGACCTTGACTGGGCCACCATTGAAGAACTCTGATCCCTACTGGCTGGCAGGGTGTGTCTCTGGGGCAGTGTCTTACTCCCGTAGAATCAGGAGCAGCTAGAGCACAGTGAGTTAATCCCATCACTAAACCTTTTTCTTCTCTCAGGAGCTAACTGCAATGTAGGGAAAATGGGTTTCATTTGAAATAAAACGTAAAAGTTTAAGAAAAAAAAAGAAAAAGAAGAAGCTGACATCTAGAAAGTTGTTACAAATGTAGAGTCCACCTGAGAAAGAGACTGGGGTGGAGGTCGCAACAGCCCTTCTACAAAGAGTCACCTGAGCAGCACACCGCAAGGTGGGAGGGGCTTAGAGGCAATAGGTTTAATTAATTTTCTAAAAGTCATCATGTGAAATTGAAAGACTAAGTTATATTAGAAGCTAACCTTTATTGAAACCAGACAGTGAAAATTAAAACACTTTTTCAGAATTTCTGAAACAAGTGATTTTCTAACTAATTGCACGGGCTCTGGTTTTTAATCCTTAGGTGGGCCTCCAGCACCCAGCACCACCACCTTAGCTCAGTTCAGCTGGGTGTATCAAGCTATTGGGAACTTGTGAGCTAACGTTTCCTCAGTTGCACCCATACACCCTCATTATAAACATCACTGAAATAACTTGTGTTCATTATGTCATATGATGTCTTCAAAATCAATTGTGTCTTTCACGCTTGTAGAAAACAGCAGTTTGGACTAGAATCATTTCAGATGGCTAAAACTATTCTGGATTTCACAAATACAGATTAACTTTGATCAAAGTTATTCATGATTCCTAATGGCTTATGGAGAAGTCCAAGTTCCTATTATAATTGTGGCTGTGTCTCAGAAAGAAGCTCCCAGAGTCAATATTTTAACTCCTGTTCCCAATCACTTCCTATATAGTTTGGAAAGACTTGCCTTTTAACATGACCTTTCTGATTATTTAGAAACTATGCTCTTTGCTGTTTTCAAAACTCATAAAGAAATGATTTTTTTCCTGACTCAGGTCACTGGTTTAATTAATCAGAAGTGAGTTTCCCAGGTTCTGTGAACGTGTGCCACAGTTTTTTAAAACTGATGAAATTTATTATCTCTTGAAACACAAATCAAACTTTTTTTCCAGAAAGGCAGTTTGATATAGCGCTTTTCAGATGGATAGATCTACTTTCAATGGCCTGGTACAGGCTGGTTATGCCCCATCTACTCTCTTTTAGATTTATTCCTGCAGAATGAACAAGAAAGAATCAAGATCAAAAAGATAGAGCAAAATAGCTGTCATAACTTTTTTAATTCAATTTTTGCTTTGGCAAGTGCATTGCGTATCATGCAGCCTTTATAAGGTACTCATGGTTCAGGCTCTGAAGGTGAAAACTGTGATCTCATCTGTATTCTGTGGGCGAGTGGTCACCCTAAGGATATCTAATAAATGTTAAACTGGAAGATGTTAATGAGCCACCAAACATCATACACTTCTTGGTTCATCTATCCTGCCAATTTCCGATGCAGAACTATTGTGAATAGATGGGTGGTTGGATAGATTAATGAATGAATTTACTTGTTCGCTAACTGCCAAGATTTTGTTACCCATAATTAAGCCATATTTCTTGGTCCTGTGCCATGAATCACAAGGAAAATAGTTGATTAATAGCAAGCAAAGATGCTGAGCAAATACTTCATTTTTTCTTATTTTGTAAAATTTTAAATAGAGGTTAAAGTAAAATAAACTCCATTTTTCTAAGTCTATAAAAATGTAATCCCTAAAATAACCTTCTGATACTTTAAAATCAAAACACTTTAGCATCATCAGTAACATTAATATAATATCAAGGGCCAGCCAGATAGTTGGGATAGCCAGATAGCTCAGCAGATAAAGTGCCTGCTTAGGTAGACACAGGGACTGGAATTCTATCCCTGGTGTGCCTTGCTGCTCTTGTCCCCAGGGTGTGCTGAGACTGGTCATTGAGAATGAGCATTGTGGCGCACCTGTAATCCCAGTGCTTGTGAGACTGAAAACAGGAAGATCACTAGGAGTTAGATCTGTGTGGTGAGACCCTGTAGACGCTGTATTAAATATATATAATCAGTTATTTAAAATTAAATTATATTTGGTATTTATTGTAATGCTACATATGTTTCATTTCTTCAAAGCTGTTCACCTGTTAGGTGAAATTCACCATAGTCTAAGCACCTGCCTAGCAAGCACAAGGACCTGGTGTTCAATCCCTGGTAACACATGACAGTCCTGCCCCAAAATCCCGGACACACTATGCTGGTCACTGAAACAAGGAGTTGATAGCACACACCTGTAATCCCAGCTCTAGTGAGACTGAGACAGGAGGATCACTATGAGTCCAAGCTGTGTAGTGAGACTAAATAAAAGATTTTTTAAAAATTCAAAGAACATAAAATTATTAATGGAATTCATATTCTACTGGAGAATTCAAGTAGGTACTGATAGGTTCTCAAAGCAGCAGAGAAACAAGCAGAAGGAAGAAGGGAAAGGAGCTTTATTTTCTTTGAGGACACAGAAGAGAATGTGAGGAAGGATGAGGAATGCTCTCTGGACTGGAACAAAGAGAGGCTGAAACTTTTATGGCTTTTTGCCAGGGGTGGAGCTTGGAGGGGATGTTTGGATATACCTGAGGGAGCTGATTGGGGTCTTCCCTGAGGCAGTGGGAAGGGTGGAAGCAAATTATGTCCTGGGCTAAGTTGGAGAAGAAAGGGAAGTGGTCTTGGGAAGACGGGCTTTTATTTTAAGGGCGTTGGCTGTATTAGATGAGTTTAGCACCACTATAATGATTTTAGCAATTCAAACTAGTATCAGAACCTATCAGGTACTCTATCAAACTATTACTGTATTTAATTCAACAAAACATTTCAATTCATCCAGATATTAACTGTTCTCTTTAAAATTAGGACTTTTTTTTTTACAGATATTGAGGACCTGGCCAAGGTTCCCAACTGCTTGTATGAGGGGTACAGCAAAAGGATGAAATAAAAGAGACAAATTTAGTGATACATGAGGGGGCTAAGAGACCAATGCCTCAGAATGGGCAGAGACAAAGATACTCCTAGCCAACCAGTATTTATTGAATGTCTACAACGGTAGGAGGGTGTTATGGGCTGTGTCTAATTGTCCCCCCAAAGCCTCATATAGTCATTAACTCATGATCCACTGGGATTATTGGTGTGAGTGCTACTGGGATTATGGTATGGTGCTACACCCTACCTGGGGCAGATAGCCTGAATGCAACATCAGCTTGCTCTCCATTGCCATTGCTGCCACTACTCATCCCATTTGTTCTTGGTCTTTGCTGCTTCCATGAATGGCTGCCCTGTGCTGCCATGTGCCGCTTGGCCTTGTAGCCAGCTGAGTAGGGACTAAAACCTCCATGACTGTAAGCTAAATAAATCTTTTCTTTCTTCATTTTGGGTGTCTGGTATTTTGTCCCAGCAACTAGAGAAGAGTAACTGAGATAGAGGGGTTGCAGAAGATCCAAAGTGGTAGAAGACTCAGAGATTGAGGATAATTTGGTATTACTCAAGAAGAGTGGAGGTGGTCTTATGCTAAGAAGGGTCTTGCCCTACAGTGTTTTTAATCTTAGTGGTATTAATTTACTCTTAGTGGATGGAAAGAAGAGCCTATTCTTAAAGAGTCAATGGAAAATCTCAAAAAGGTGATACTGATTAATTCCAACCTCCATTTAGCCCTTAGAGAAGTAGGCAAAATTAGCCGTTGAGCATTTGTGGGCTGTGGGGAGTGGCTAAAGCTGGAGAGCATCCTAAGTGCAGAGCCAGAGGCTATGCTATCTTCAGAAAAGTGGAGAGCCCTAGAACAATCCAAGCAACTGGGCTGCTGGTGTCATGTGACATCAACCTGCTGAGCATATAAACAGGCTGCAGTAATTGGGCGGTTCCTTTTCTCCCATCCATAGAGATGGCTCCACTGGACCTCAGATTTCTGTTTTCTGTTTCTTGTGTTTAATTTTTCATCCTCCACCATCCTTCTTTTGAGAATTTCGAGAGCTGTGCTAGATGTGGCGATGATCACACTACGTCAGTTCTCTTCACAATATCCTTCTTCACAAACAGCACACTACGCTTCCTATTTCCTTTTTTCTTAAACTTGATTTTTTTAGTTCATGTTTTCCATACATAATTAATATATATGGGAAGTTGGTACACAGCATATCAGAATACTTTTTACTTCCCTTTCCTCTCCCCTTCTTCCTCCATTCTTGTCTCCCAAAGATCTGCCTCCCTGATTCCTATTATATTTTTACTCTTTAAACCATCTACATGTTCCATTCCTCATATTGCTGTAGGCAGCTGAGTTAGATAGAAATATTATAGGCAGTCACACAGGGTTAGGCCCTGAGGGAGACAGTATGAAAGACAAGATCTTGCAACTTTGGGAGAGACAGATACTCCTGTTGTGGGCCAGACTTCAGGACAAAAGAGTAAACAAATATAGCCACATACTTCCGTACGGATGGGCATCAGGGATTGATATTCTAAATATGCATCAGTCAGTCATCTCGAAGACACCAGAAAGAGTCACTAACCCAGCCCCTTACAGGAAAGCCCCTGTTCCATATTCATGCCTGGTTGCTATGTGACTCATTTCCCTATTTAATCCTGATTTAATCAGTTTTACCTGAGCAGTTGTGTCTAATGGGTTGGTCATAGTTTTGTCCCACCTCATGTGAGTTCCCATATTTTCCACCTTAGACCTGCTTCACCTCTCGGTTTCTGCTCTATAAAAGTCCGTAGAAAAGGCAGATTTCTGGGCAACCCAGTCAGGTCCCCTCTGTCCATCCCTCAGACAGAAGCTTTCTTTCCCCCAGTAAATATATCCTGCTTTTAACCTCTTTTGTTTCTAAAATTCATTCTTTGGTTTTAGAGAACATGAACTCATCCAGGCATCTTTCAGGTTGGGAGTTTCATTCTCTTACATCAATATAATGCAAACTCATGCAACATTCAATATTCTTAGGCATCGTTTTGATTCAATTTCTATATCAAAGATTCACAAGTTAAGTGTTACAACTAAAGTGCTAACTTAGGTCTTTTGGTTACAAAATTTATGTTCTTCTTACAGCATTGTGACAGTACTTGTCTCGCTATTTGCCTTTTTCAGGATTAGTTTAGGAAAACCGCAAGATTCCTTCCAAGTCTAAAATGTTCTTTCACTTGTTCTATAATTTAACGTTCTAAAGACAATCTCAAGAAAATTGAGCTTCAACTTGAAGATGAAGATAAGGCTAAAGATAAAGTTAACAGTGTAGCTTATTTCTAAAGAGTTTTATGAGGAAGTCCTATTGAAAACTTAAGAATAAAAGTGCAGTATATTCATATCCTTGTAGATTTGATTAAGATGACAGAAATTACATGGTGAGCTGGAAGTATTCTATTTTGTATTCAAATAAGTTAGCTTCTATTCTTTCAAAATTATTCTGAACTGTGTTTCTTAAGATAATTAAGAACTTATTGTTAGAGAGCAGAACAGTGCTGAGCAGGGGTGAGGGTACGGGTGTTGCACACTTGCTAAAATAATTCAGCTACGCTGCGCTTAAACATATTTTTAAGTTTATTTCATCTTACTTTTCTTAATGTGGTTACTAAAATGTTTGTATGCATACGTGGCTTGCACTTTACTTTTTCCTAGCCATCAATGCCAAATATTGACTGTCAAGCCTAATTTTTCCTGGTGCTATGAAGTTGACAACAGGACCTAGAGATGACACGTATACTGATTAACTTCACATACAAAAGGAAGAATCCAACCACTGACCTACACATCACCATAAGCTAAGAGGTAGAAAATTGTTCCTACTCAAATCCCAAACAATATCCTCCCCCAAGCCATTTTTATGGCCTTTATGGCCTTTTCTCTGTGTGGTTACATTTGACCCATCCTCAACCCAATTGATGAGGTTTAGATGGCAGTATTTGAGACTAAGGAGTGAGACATCCTTGTAAAAGGTGAAGCTATGTATTTTGCTTCCATCTTTGTCTGGAAACTTAATTGGCTGCCGAATCTATGGGTCTGACTCCAACAAAACATGAAGAGAGTGCGATTACTGAAAAACCTTGATGGGTAAACCCTGAAAGTTGTTCTTTAGTTAAACATGGAGAGCTAGAAGCCCTGAGACTGGAAATATAGAAGGAAGGAGGATGACTGCAATCATTTGCTGAAAAAGGTAATGGTTCCATGCCACGCTTGTGCAGAAATATTAGAGAAGGGAGAAGAACCTCACTCCCGGTGTTGTGGCCCCCACAGGAAACAAAATAGAGGCACTTGATTTCCATGGACTCCCACAAAGGAGCACCAGAATGAGGGAACAGAGTTTAGAAGGTTGTCTGAGAATCCTGGGCAAGTGAGACACCATTCCATTCCATCATACCAAGCATAAGACAGTCTTTCACTTTCAGTTTTCTAGCGCTGCTACTTGCTGTGTGTGTGTGTGTGTGTGTGTGCATGTGCGTGCGTATATGTGTGTGTGTGTGTATTCCAGAGAAAGTCAAGGTCTGGTGCTTGAATAATTGAATACTGTCTTTATACCATGAAGTAGTTCACATTATAAGCTCTACTTCAAACTCTTGAGAAAAACATAAACATTTTACTATGTATTTACCTCTGTCACTGCCTATTGAAATGCTGCTAATGGCTGTCCACTGTCATCAGGACAACATCTCAATCCCTTAGGAGGTACATGTTTTGACATTTGGTTCTTGCCTCCTGTTTTAGCCTCTCCTATCAGTTAACTTAAATCTGTTTGTGTTTTAGCCACAGATATAACAACTGAAAATCACGTATCTTTACCTGAAATTATGCTTTCATTCATTCAGCACGTGTATGTTCTTTTCTCTCATGCATCAGGGACTCTCCTAGACATCAAGGCTTAGACACCATGACTAAGGTCAACCAGACATTCTTTCTTGTATCAAGGCTTATATGTAATGTGTAGTATTTCTTTCACTTGGTAGTTTGGCAATATGCTTCTATTGCTTTTCCTCTATATTGAATATTACTGCCGCTACGAAACCTTTCTTCAGCTAGGAATAATGCTATCTTGCCCTGTAGTTTGCATTCATCGCTCCATAGAACTTTTGTCTATTATTTGATTATCTCCCCCACACACACACCTTGTCTATATTTCAATGACAAGATCTGTTTTCTGTCTATATTTATATCCACAACATCTGGCACATTATGGTTGCTTAAAAAATACACACTAAATCGCCTCAATCTTATTGTCTGTTATTTAATTCTGTCTTTATTTCTTATTTTTGTATTTGCTATGAGGTTATATAACATCCAGGAACTTGGTGAGCCAAGTTTAGTTCAGAACAGTTACACAATCGAAATATGCTTCAAAGAGGTCTGTTCCAAGAAGCATTGGTTGAATGGTTTAACATATTTCTCTCTGGATCCTAACAGTGAAGTCATTTCTGTTGGGGGGCAGAATGTACATAGCTCCCCAAGTTATTCTCGAAATTAAGAATACACAGCTGCTATCATTTTGAAATTTTAAAAAAATCTGTTCTGGCCATCAGAGGCTCACTTTAATGCATACAAAAACAAAGCTATATATAGTTAACACAGGCTCGCATGTTGCCAAGTTATAATCACTGAGTCACTGATTAGGGAGTGGCTTACATCTGGGGCTTGTCTTGAAAACAAGATGCATCAGCATCGAAAGGGCTATTTTCTTTTCCTTGGTACTTGTAAAAGATGAAATCAGGCAAACTTTCAAATAGCAATCTTTGACACTTTCAAAGCGGCTGAAACTTTATTGATGTGTTAATCGAACTGCATTAAGTATGTATATAATTGATTAGAATCCCAGGCAGGTCAGGATGTGTAGGACACAGAAACACAGGCTGATCCTAAGCATCTGATAGTGGCATCAAAGGAGCCAGGCCCTCAACCTCCCTTAATTTCTGGCAGCCCAGCTGGTGTGAAGGCAATGAGAGCAGCGGGAGATGAGGATGGATCACAAGGAGAAAATCATGCCACACAGTACTAGCAAACTGCATAGAAAATCTATCAAGTGCTAACACAATGGTGATGGCCCAGACAGAAGATGTCAGCATTAATGGACGAACATAAGGCCAAATATTCTATACATACATCCAGCACCTCTGCTCCGTGAAATCCTCCTGCTTCTTAGATGCAAGACACAAAAATGTCAAGAAACAAATCTTGCAATGCATGAGATTTATTTTTACTTCTTGGTGTAATGAAGTCGAAATGTAAATCAAGTTGACTTATGGGAAAATGACATGTCTTACATTTTAGAATTTAGGACCTTCTATGCAAATATATTACATTGTGCATTTAGGTGCGTTTCTAGAATTGAAATCACTGGATTGAAGTGGATGCATCATTCCCATTTCAGGGTAGTACTAAATTGTCCTCTAAAATTACATATATTTTTATTTTTCTTCCACTAGCATAGAGGAGTACCCTTTGCCTGCTGCCTTTGCCAAATCCTATCATTAGTGCTTCTAAATGTTCACTTATCTAAAATATCTCTTTTTATTTATTTCCACAGAAATAACTCTTTGGTTTGCTTCCAATAAGTCTTGCCCAAAGATAATTGGATTTGTCTCAATTCCATTCAAATCTAATGTCATTAACTCATTTTTATCATCTGTTTCCTTTCCTTTGATGAAATGTGGAATAGAGGTAGAGGCCAAGTAATCTAATGTTTATTGGATGGTGACTTTGAATTAGGCACTTCACAGATGGCATCATATTTCTTGTCCTAACGACATCATCAAATCTCAAGATAAGCAGCATCTACAATGATCTGGAACCCTGCAAGACATGCAAATGATTATGAATTCTGCTTTCTTTTTTATGGGGCCCTATTGATAATTCCAATATGACCCCAAACTTCAAAATCCCTGGATTGTATCCATTTTATAAATGAGGAACTGCACCGAAGGAAAGTAAACAGTTGCCTTAAGATCATGAGCTGCTGTCATGTTTGGCCTAACTTCAAAGTGATTCCAAAGCTTTAACCCTGTGTGGACATTAACTTTAAAAGGACGTTGCAATGGGAATAGTAACACATGGTTGTGATTTGGGAGGCTGAGGCAGGATGATTGCTAGAGTTTGAAGCCAATCTGGGTTACACTGTGAGTTCAAAGCCAGTCTGAATTACATAGCAAGACCCTGTCTCCAAAACGGGGGTAGGGGGTTGGGGGGGGAGGATTGGGGGGTTGGAATGCAGTGCGTAAAATATGAGATCTGCTGCTGTAGAACTCTGGGAGAAGATCAACATTCAGCAGAAATCTGCACATAACCAGGGGATACTAGTGGGGAAAACCAAGGTTCCCCAAACTGGGAGAAATAGACTGCCAATTTAACTGAGCCTGAAACTGACCCTGTGCCTACTACTCCTTTGATGTTCACCAGTATGTTATGGGTACAGAGAACCAAGAATAAGCCAGACATTAAACCGTGACTTATGAGTCACAGGTACTGTAATGTGGATAACATAGCAAAAGAGAGAATCAAACTTGGAAAAAGATAAATTCATTGTTTTTCCTAAAATTAGGGCACCTTGACGGGATAGTTATTAGCCATCGAAATAAATTGTGTGTATTTGTTTTCTGTTTGCTTTTTTTTTTTTTCAAAACAGAAAATTTGGAGGTTTGCAAGTTGAAAAAATTAGATCAAGGGGATGGGAACTAGAACACAAAGGACTTTCATGTTGGGCTAGGGGAGAGTTTAGCATGACTTATTATTATGCACAAGAAAATCAACTCTGTGTGATGCAACCTTTCCCCTGCTTGCTTGGTGTACTCACACAGAAATATAGCTCAGGCTGCGTACAGTGATGACTGGCCACCACTTATTTGATCAAAGAATGTAAGCTTGCAAACCTTGGCTAACAGTAAATGATTAAAATGAGAAGGTGTGGAAGCAACTCAGACTTTTTGTGCTGCATTAGAGTGGAAGAGAGAGGAGAAAAGAAAGGGAGGAGAGCTACTGAGAAAGAAACCTCCAGGAAAAGACAGCACTTTTTTTTTTTTCTACTGGCATCTAGAAGCTAGAAAAAAAAAGATCATTCTAAGGAACAAGAGTGTAGTCCTTACCATAGTAGTTCTTAAATACCTGTGCAGGTCAGAGTAACCTAGAGCGCGTGCTACGCCTGGGCTGCTGGGTTGCGCTACCACTTTTCAATTCAGTATATCTGGGGTGAGGTCTCCAAGTCAACTTTGCCAATGAGCTCCTGGGTGTTACTGATGCTCCTGGATCTGCTAGCATAAGGAAGGAGTCTATGCTTAAGACCGAAAACACCTGGGACCCTCTCCAAGCCTTACCATCTAATTGCTGACAGCCCTTGGACACATCACGTAGCAAATTCTGAGATGGAGTTTTGTGAAGTTTCCCAGGCAGGACTCGAATGTGCGATCCTCCTGCCTCAGTCTCACTCAGTGCTGGGATTGCAAGCATGCTCTGTCACACCTTTCATACCCTATCTGATTTGCTAACACCTTTTTGTAAAGTATGTGTGATAATAACATCAAACTAATGGGGACATCTCAATTTGGGAGAGCCCAAAGAGACAGTGCAGGAAAGTGTTAATATATGTCGAGTATAGTGTGCATCTCTTCCTCTTTTCTTTTACAACTAAAATCAAAAGAACATTTCCCCAGCACAAATTTCTCCCAGACAGTTCAGCTTGAATTTCTTGGGGTTGATGTATGCCAAAGTAGTCGAGCAGTCTATCCAAGTGATAAATTAGAAATCTTGTGGGCAGTATTGATGGCCTAATCAATTATGACCTCTCCCTTTTTGTTCTGGCTAACCCAGTATTATTTTTAAATGGAGTTGAATTGTGTTTATGGATAAAAACAAAAGAACAAGTGCCTCCCTTAGATAACCTATTAATGAGAATCATAAATGGTCTAAGCCTATCTTGATAGCCCCCCTTTTTTTTAAATGTATTTAGTACAGAGTCTACAAGGTCTCACTACACAGATGGACTCCAAGTGATCTTTCTTATTTTTCAGCCTTCCAAGTGCTGGGATCACAGGCATAAGCTACCATGCCTAGTCTCAATCACCATCTCAGCATGCCCCAGTGTCAGGGCCCACGTTGCACACCAGGGATCAAACCCCGACCCCTGCGTCTGCCTCAGCAGGTACGTTAGTCTGCTGAGTTATCTGGCTGGCCCCGTCCATCTTTTGGTATATGGATGTTAACATAGTCAAATTCATACACTTAGCAAATATTTATTCGGTACTAAACATCATTCTTGGTGCTATGATATAAAAATGAACAACAGCAACCAATAGTCTTCAACAGATTGATTGATTTTCATTTTTGATACCGGGTCTCAATACACAGCTCAGACTCATAGTGATCCTCCTGTTTTCAGCCTCCCCAGAGCTGGGATTGCAAGTGTGTGCCACCATACCTGGATTCAGGAGAATCATTTATTGAAAAATAACACAAGTACTTTCTGCTGTGAAGAAAACAGCTTGCATGCATCTGTAATTTTAACATGCTCTCGGAAAGAAAGTGGAAATTGATATGAAGAATAATTTCTGAAAGAGGTGATTAATGTAAGAATTATGGATGGACAGGAGCAAAAATGTTTAACTTTGTACAAAGTTTATGAGACAGGGAAACTTTATTATAAAAATTGAAGAGATTAAATGGGGATAGATCATAGGACATACCAAATTATGTCTGGAGTTTCATAATTTTGACCAAAGGTAGGAAGTTGGTAAAGGATTTTAGTTAGTTTGCATTAAAGAAGATTCATATTGAGAAAAATTATTCTGTTCACAAAGAATGGTTTAAAACAAGACAAGGTGGACATCTGTAAAATCGAACAAGTGCTTGAAATAAAAGATGCTTACAGACTGGGCTAGCGCTGCTCTGACTAGTGTAGAAGATACCAGCTATCTGTGACCGCTGAGCACTTCAAATGTGGTTCATCCAAATTAAGATGTGTTCTAGCATAAAATATGCATCCTGTTCCAAACCCTTGCTAAGGAAGGGAAGCATATTTGAAATAAGAGACAAGTGGGAATCCCCACAAATTGCCTGAACACGGAGTAGGAGAAAAGGGCAACTTCAATTTGTCAGTGCCTCTGTAAGAGACTCCTGTCTCCCTGAGAGCCCCAACATTTTGTTTCTGCTTTTCTATTGCTTCTTCTCTACAGGAAATTTTTTCATTGGAAACCACGGGAGCAGATCAGGGGTTAAGTGGGTAATGCGTGATCAAGGGAGGGTGGGGAGTTCTGACAAGACTTTCCAAGTCTGTTCTACTCTGCTACATTGCATTATAGATGCACCCATTGTAGATGCATACATGGCTGAGGTGGTAGCCACTGATTTCCTCAGGGAGTCCAGAGTTGCCCAATTTCACCCAGGCAGGTGGTTTCCTCTCTCACATTAAATATCCCATTATCCATCTTTTTCTATGGATTTCATGTTAAAAATGGCATTTTGGGTTTCCTGAGTTGAATGAGATACCTCATTAGACTTAATTTTATTCTCTTGACTATACTTGCATGAGTACTGGAAATCTTAACATTGTGTCACTCACATCTGTTGATTGCATTATGTTTAACTGAACAATGCTGATCTCAAATTTGAAAAAAATGGAGATGGAAGAAGAAGATTTTAAAAGTGGTTAGAAGACAAAGACTAAACTGCCTAATTTGATGAATTACTATTGAAGAAGGATTCTCTGGGATCCTATTGCTTCTGGTAAGAAAAACCACGTGGGTGAGACATTTCTTGAGGTATTGAAGGAGACTGGGTGAGGAGAGGGTAATACAATCTTGTTTGGTGACTTTGAATTTGATGTTCCTGAGACAAAGTGCAAAAGGAAGAGTCAAAACGGTTAATAAAACCATGAAATTACTTGAGCTCAAGAGAAGGGTGACAATTTAAGAGAGATATTAAATAGAAGAGAGGATTTTGAATATTCCTAACAGAAAGAGACGACAAAGATCTGAGATGAATGATAATCCAACCACCTTGACCTAACTTGTACACATTGTGAACTTGTATTCAAATCTCACATTCTATCACATAAATAGATATAATTACCATGCCCCTTAAAGTTAACAATAAATTGTAAACATAAGCAAATAGAAGAGGCAAGACTGAGAAAATCACAAAGGAGAGAAAGACGTAAACAAGGAAGGTATGTTATCTGAAGGAAGTAGGAAGACCCCTCTTTTAAATGTTGTGGAGACAAAATAGCGAAAGGTAAACTACTACTGAAAATGAAATTTCATGTGATGGATATGTGTGAGTTCATTATTACTCTTCACTACATACACATATTTGCATACAAGAAAAATTCTACAAGGTGAAGTTACTTTGAAATTTTTCTAATAATTTGGATTTCTAAGCCAAGA
>PVKN010017403.1:0-17355 GCA_004027915.1 Capromys pilorides | reverse complement strand
AAGTTCAAAGCCAGCCTGGACTACATATAGTGAGAACCTCTTTCAAAATAAAAAAACTGCCGGGTGTGATGACACATGCCTGTAATCCCAGCACTTGGGAGGCTAAGGCATGAGGATCAGTGTGAGTTCAAGACCAGCCTGGGCTACAAAAGTGAGCTCAAGGCCAGCCTGAACTGCATAGCAAGACCCTATCTCAAAAAAGAAAAGATATGATCCCACTTAGGAATAGGATTGAAACTGTGTCCCTTCAAATATTATAGCTACACTGCTTAGATCCGGTTCTTATTTCATCGTGAGCCAGCTCTGCTTTCTTTTGTAGCAATAGAAACAACGCGGGTGTGGTGGCACAGGCATATAATCCCAGCACAGGCATCTGAGGCAGGAGGATCGCTGCAAGTTGAACAGCTTGGGCTACATAGTGAGTTCAAGGTCAGCCTCAACCATATAGTAAGACTCTGTTTCAATAAATAAAACAAGACTTCTTGGAAAATGGCAGTGTGGTGAGCAGCACAGAAAGAGCCTCTGAGATTTGATGTTCAAACGCTGGAATACAGCAATGTGAGTAACAGGAGGTAAGTGTGTTTCCAGGACTTAGGAAGGACCTGGGGTGAAAACTGAAGAGCCCAGGGAAAGCAAAGAGAGGGACTTCAATGAAAAAGGAGGCGGCAGATGACACTTCCTCTCTGAGCCTGCTGGACTCACTGTACGGGAGGGGCAGCTTGAACCTGCAGATGCAGGTGACTACTGGTGACCCCAGAGACCTCCACAAAGAAATGCACCAGTGGAGTAGAGCAGTGGACACAGCAGGCTTCAGTAGGTGGTGAATTAACTGGGTTAGATATCCCCTGGGGAGAAGGGGACCAGCTGGAGCCATCCTGGAGAGGGGCCAACTGAGCTCGGAACAGCTGCAGCCCAGGCCCAACTGGTGGCGCGCAGTGGCAGGGTCAGGGAGCCAGGTTCAGGTCAGTAGCAGGCAAGCACAAGGCCTCCTGTAGGTTGAGCAAATCTGGCTCCAGTTTCACAGCCAGAAACCAGCCTGAGCTTCAGTGGAAATAAAGGTACAGGCTCGCTGGGATTATCCACTACCCTGCCATTAAACTACAGCTGGCCTGCTGGGGTGGATCAGACTGTCTGCCCACACCGTTTGCCAGCGATAGTCTTGAAATGGACATTTTTTCTTTCTTTTTTATCTCTCTCTGTTCTTGTTTTTCTTCATTTTATTTTGATTTTTTTCTTGATTTTCTATTTTTTTGTTTTTGGTACTACGGATCAAACACATGACCTTGCACTTACCAGATAGGGGCTTCAACCACTGAACTATCTCCCAGGCCCTGTATGTTTTTATTTTATTATTATTTTTTTAATTTTTTATTTTATTTATTTGTTTGCTTGTTTGTTTCTTTATTTACTTATTTTATGGCTGGCTCAGCCTGCCCTGGTGGTGGGGCTGGCGCAGCATGTGGTGCCGGGGATCGAACTGTAGTCCCTGCAGTTGCCTGAGCTTTCCTAAGCAGGCGCTTTAGACCACTGAACCATCTCGCCGGCCCTGTTTTTGTTTTAATATGAGTGTGAACACAGTTTCTATTTCTGTTGTTGTTCTGTCCTGTCCTTGTTTTTACTTTATTCTTCTCTTTTTTTTTCTTTTTGCAGTACCAGGGATTGAATTCAAGACCCTGAATTCTTCTCTTTTTCTGTTCTGCCTTCTTCACAATTTTCCCAAAGTTTGCATGATCTTCCAGCCTTGCTTCTAACCTCTTCCTCTTCTAGTTTTCTATTTTTCCCCCTAGCCCCCCCACCCCCGTTTTTTGTTGTTGTTGTTTTTTCTATATTTAGGGCAGAAATATACAGACTCTACAGGGTCTCACTATGTAGACCAGACTCATAGTGATTCTCCTGTTTTCAGCCACCCAAGTGCTGGAATTACAGGCATGCACCACCACACCCAGTCTTAATCGCTGCCTCAATGCGCTCCGAGAGTGGGGCCAGCACAGCACACTGGGGATTGAACCCCCTCCACTGTGCTCTGCTGAGCTATCAGGCCAGTCCTTTTCCCCTAGTTCCTTTAAATTTTCACCCCTGAGGGTAAAATTGCCATATTGAGGCCTTACTTTCTGTATATAATTTTCTAGCTCATTTTAAATTTTGTTATGTAGCCACAAATCTAGTTCATACAGTTGAAGGGGCAAATTAATGGTTACCTCAGTTTTGCCATTTTGGGGCTGTTATGGTTTATATCTAGTTGTCCACCCAAAGCCTCATGCAATCATGGGGTGGCTTCTAGAGTTTGTGATTAATTCATGATCCAATGCTAGGATTATGGGTGTGAGTGCTACACCCCCTTTGGGGTAGACAGCCTAAATACAGTATGAGGAGGGGAGAAAGGCTTGCTATCTGCTGCAGCTGCTGCCCCTCCTTTTGCTCTTTGCTGTTTTCTGCCACCATGAACTGCTGCCTCTGCCATGTGCCACTCTGTCTTGGAGCCATTCAAGTATGGACTGAAGTCTCCACTAACTGTGAGCTAAATAAATCTTTCCTTCCAAATTTTGGGTGTTGGGTATTTTTTCACACCAATGACAGAAAAGTATCTAAAACAGGCTGTGTTTGATGCTGTTGTTTTTGCTGACTGTACCATTTTAGCTAAGGTGTTCATTAATTGTTCTAATTAATTGTTTTCTTGGTATACTAAGACTGAGTTGCCTAAAGGTCATCAACAATACTATAGGGCAGTGTCAAAGCATCAGGGATAGACCAACTAGGCCTCAACTTCTCATCCTCAATAAATTGAAGGGGTAGGATCTTGCAAGCAAACTCAAAATCTAAAAGCCAGCAACACCCAGCAGATACCTCTGTGAAGTTGTTGTTCCCTAACAGTGCTAAATCCTAGGGCTGGCAAGATGGCTCAGCGGTCTAAAACACCCGCTTAGGCAAGATTAGGCAACAGCAGAGACTACGGTTTGATCCCTGGCACTACATGAGGTGCCAGCCCCACCCCCAGGGCAGGCTGAGCCGGTCATTATATATATATCCTAGCAATAAAGCTACTTACCATAAGCAATTTATAAGCCTTAACCCAGGAATTAAAGTAAAAAAGAAGAGAAAGAAAGAAAGATGAGAGGCCACGTAAGCAAGATGCATTCCCAGACCCAGGGGATGGTGAGTGGAATAATCTGAAAATCATCCACCTGGACTCTGAAGCAGTAACAGAAGAAGTAAGAAAGCAAGATGAATGAGGCTCTAGAAAAAAAGTCAAATCAGAAATAATTTCTCAATCACTACAGAGATGGTGACCATAGTGAAAGATATACTTAGTGACTCTAGAGCAGATAGAGATTAATAAAAAATAGAGATGCTTAGGAAAATGATGGAAACAATGAACATCAAACATATGAAAGAAATGGAATTCACGAAACAGATACCCAGGAGATTAAAAATTCTATTGAAAGTAATGCTGAAGAAGGAGCCAACATAAGGACAGAATTTCAGACACAGGAGACAGGATCGCAGTTAGCAATCATAAAAAGAGAGATTTCTTTCTTTTTGTATTAAAAAAGACTTCTTAAAAATAGTAAGGCACTATGAACAATCAATCCAGCAGCTGATTTATGATGCAAAGAAGAATAACATAAGATTGATTGACGTCAATGAAAAAGCAAGCGATAGCACACATGATATAAAAATCCTGCTCACAGAA
Source organism: Capromys pilorides (assembly GCA_004027915.1). Lineage (NCBI taxonomy): Eukaryota > Metazoa > Chordata > Mammalia > Rodentia > Capromyidae > Capromys > Capromys pilorides. The sequence continues at coordinate 13,664 of PVKN010017403.1, read as the reverse complement.
GTCATGGCAGAAAACTTCCTAAGCAGGGAAAAACAACTTGACATACATAAGTGAAGCAAACTGAACTCCAATTAGCCATGATAAAAACTACACCAACGCATACATTAGTCAAGATTCTAGAAATTCAGTGCAAGGACAGAATACTAAAAGCTGCTAGAGAAAATAAATCATCTATAAAAGAAAGTCCATCCGAATCCAAATCACAGCATGTGTCTTAATGCAAACCCTCAAGTCAAGGAGAGCTTGGAGTAAAGTATTCCAAGCCCTAAAAGAAAACAGCCTCCAACCCAGATTGATGTACCCTGCAACAGTATCTTTCAAATTGATAAAGATAATTCCATGACAAAAAACACTTGGGGAAATTTATGAACATTAAACCAACACTCTAAAATGTTCTAAACGATATTCTAGAAAGAGATTAAAAACAAAAAACAAATAAGGAAAGACGTAGAAGCAGTAGTGGCAGCAGGAGCCACTGACCCCCTCTCTCCCTGGGATTAGGCCCTGTCATCAGGCCACACAGGAGGCACTAAAAACTGCTCACGAACCAGTTCGCTAATGCTCACAAGTACCTATGCAGCATGTGCTGTTTCAAAGCTCATTTTATAGCAGAGGAAACTGAGGCTCAGAGGAGGGAAGGTAATGTCCTTCAGAACATAAAAATGAACTTACAGAACTGTGATGTGATGCCAGATCTCTTAAGATTTCTGAGCCCGATCCCTTAATCAGTATGTCAGGCTCACTGATCAGGGCTGCTGTTCATTTGAGAGGCACAGTAATAAACTTGTTTTCATCACAGATTTACATTTGAGCTCTGGATTTGCCACTTCCTAGCCATATGATCCTTAGCAAATTACAAATTCAAGTCACAGTTTACTTATCTATAAATTGTCAGAAGCTCTGATATAGCTTGAGAAGGGCATGATTTATAAGGTTTATAGAAAAGGGGAAATGTGAACCTAAAAGACGACAAGAAGCTGTCAGGTATGCTCAGAGCAGTGGATGCCCAAAATAGCTGGTGGCATGGTGCTGTGGTCCAGGACCAGGGAACTGAGACTGCATGGGCTTGGCCACGCCAGGCTGGGTCAGTTCTCTAGTACCTCACTCATAAGGCGAACAACATGGGATCAGGATTAAAGGAGAGCGTTTTGCTCTTGTTGCTTTTGCTGTTTTCTGTTGTGAGTTAAACAAACCCTTCCTCCTTGGGGAAAAAAAAAAAAAAAAGATTGGGTCAGTGAGATAGCTCAGCAGTCTAAAGCACCTGCTTAGGCAAGCTTAGGCAAGAGCGCAGGGATCACAGTTTGATCCCAGCACCACATGCCACGCTAGCCCCACCCCCAGGGTGGGCTGAGTCAGCCACACACACAAAAGATTAAAGGAGAAGGGGGGAGGCAGACATTAAAACTGTATCTAGTATATAATAAGTGCTTAAATGTTTATTATAGTTATTATTGGTTGATCTCATGTATCAAGATCAACCCATTCTCTTTGTTTTTTTTTTCCTTCTCTAAGAGAACTTTTTTTGGAAACAGAGTCTTGCTGTGGAGTTCAGGCTGTCCTTGAACTCACTATGTAGCCAAGGCTGGCCTCAAATTAATGCTGATCCTCCTGCCTCTACAGGAATGCTTGACAATGCCAAGCTGAGTGAACTTTTGATTTGTGATTAAATTCTCCTGTGGAAGGTTGCCAGCGATGCCAAGGTGCTAACTCCCATCTGCTTTGCATCTCATTATAAATGTGTTGATAGCTTCCATGATTTTATTTTATTTTTATTTTTTTATTTATTTATTTTTTTAATTTTATTTATTTATTTGTTTGCTTGTTGTGTTTGTTTGGTTCTTTATTTATTCATTTTGTGGCTGGCTCAGCCTGCCCTGGTGGTGGCGCTGGCGCAGCATGTGGTGCCGGGGATCGAACTGCAGTCCCCGCAGTCGCCTGAGCCCTCCTAAGCAGGCGCTTTAGACCACTGAACCATCTCGCCGGCCCCCATGATTTTATTTTTTTATTTTAATTATTTTTTGCAGTACCAGGGATTGAACTCAGGACCTTGCGTTTGCCAGGCAAGTGCTTATTCTACTGAACTATCGCCCTGGCCCTACTTCCATGATTTTAAATCACACCTTTTACCCTAAGTCTGTCTTGGGCTACCTTGATTCCATGGGTATCAAATGATAAAAAGTGGGCCAGTGAGATAGCTCAGTGGTCTAAAGCACCTGCTTAGGCAAGTTTAGGCAACTGCAGGGACCATGGTTCAATCCCCAGCACATGCTGCGCCAGCTCCACCCCCTGGGCAGGCTGAGCCAGCCATAATATAAATAAATAAAAAATAAATAAAAGTTCAAATGATAAAAAGTGACCAGAATGCACATAGCCGGGCCCTCAGGGAAACCACACTGCTATGACAGACTATCTGAATGGCAGGCCCATTTCCTCTATGATAGTCTGTTTTCACTTGTTTTTGGGTGCTACTAGGAATTGAACCCAGGGCCTTCACACTGAGCAGCTTTTTTTTTTTTTCGGGACCACGGTTCAAACTCACGACCTTGCACTTGCCAGACAGGCATTTGTGCCATGGAGTTATCTCCCCAGCCCCCTCCCAAGCCCTTTTTTTTTTTTTTTTTAAATTTTATTTATTTATTTGTTTGCTTGTTGTGTTTGTTTGTTTCTTTATTTTATTTATTTTGTGGCTGGCTCAGCCTGCCCTGGTGGTGGGGGCTGACGCAGCATGTGGTGCCGGGGATCGAACCGCAGTCCCTGCAGTTGCCTGAGCTTTCCTAAGCAGGCGCTTTAGACCACTGAACCATCTCGCCGGCCCCCCCAAGCCCTTTTATAAACTTAAAAAAACTTATTTTTGAGGCCAGCTCTCACTAAGTCTCTTACTGGCCCATGCTGGGCTGGACCTTGGGATCCTCCTGCCGTACGTAGCCTCCCAGAAGGCTTGGATTATAGATGTGCACCATCGAGCCAGCTGACGGTCTCTTTCATTTCACAATTTCTGCCACTTGCATGACCTGCTAAAGACAGCAGACAGCATAGCAGAGCTAAGGCTAGGTCAGTGGTGGCAAACGTTTTGGAGCTCCCGATGACACAAAGAGCCTGCTGCGGCTTGTGTGCCATAGGCTCACGCCACCAGGCTGTGCCACGAACTCAGAGCTGCTGGAGTCTCCTGATGGCTGAGGGTGAGGCATGCTTTTGGGAGTCTGGTGGCTCCCTGGCTGGGTTGCACCTACTTGTTCTGGATTGAAGAAATTATGCTCTTGTTGCTGATGATCAGTTCTTCTTGATTAAGGACTTGTTCTAGAAGCTTCCTTTTTTCTAGCAGTAGGATATCATTTTGAGCCAAGATCTGGTCCTGGAATTCCTTCTCCTAGAGATTATCATGGCAAAGGAAAGAATTAGAAATGGAAGCATTTCAACCTGTTTCAAAACTGTTAACAAAATGTTGGTTTTATTTATTTATTTATGTTTTTAATTTTAGGGAAGGGTCTACAGGGTGTGCAGGGTCTCACTACTAGATCAGGCTCATAGTGATCCATCTGTTTACAGCCTCCTAAGAGCTGGGATTACAGGTGCATGCCACCATACCCTCTCCCAGTGACCATCTCAGCGCACCCCCAGGGTCAGGGGCAGCACAGGAGGCCTAGGGATTGAACCCTTGGCCCCCGCGCCTGCTTGCAGGTGCTTTAATCCACTGAGCTATTTGGCCTGTCCCGAAAATGTTCTTATTGGGGCTGGGGAGATAGCTCCTTAGAATAAACACTTGCCTGGCAAGTGCAAAGGTCTGAGTTCAATTTCCAGTTCTGCAAAAAAAAAAAAAAAAGTTCTTATTCACAGTTTCCTAATCTGTCTCCAGGTGTTTGGTGACATTGTCATGCATTCCTAACTAGATGTTCTTAAATGCATTTTGGTTACTTTATATATTTCATTTGGATTTTTTTTTTTTTTGTCTTTTTGAAACAGGGTCTCACTATGCAGCTCAGACTGACCTTGAGCTCACTTTTGTAGCAGAGGCTGGTCTCGAACTCACACTGATCCTCCTGCCTCAGCCTCCCAAGTGCTGGGATTACAGGCTTGTGCCACCATACCTGGCTTCATTTGGGTTTTTAATCATTCTTTTGCATAAACATTTAAAAATAGCTGAATATTCAGCTTCCAATAAGGTTCCAGTGCTCTCACCTGCATTCTAATCCCACAGGTAACAAACCAACATCAAACACAAGTGAATTCTTTTTTTGTTTTGCTGGACCAGTGTTCAAACTCACGACCTTGCACTTGCCAGTCAGGCACTTGTGCCATGGAGCTATCTCCCTGGCCCCTACAAGTGAATTCTTGAAAGCTCTATATTGAAAGTTTCTCCAAGTAATACACTTGCTTCTGTTTTGGAGCCGTGTTCTTTGTAGGGCAGAGGGCAGGAGATAAGGTCTAGCTCCCTCGCAGGGCACTCAGTGTCAGGAGCCACGAGAGGCTCCATAGCTCCGAAGCCACACCTGCGAGCCAGGCGTGGAGCTTCTTCCTGCAGTGACAGCACTCAGGTGGCTTCTATCTCAACACCGTTTCATTTTCTACCAGTGATTTTTCTCCAAAGCAATAGGTTGTAAGTTTCAGCTAAAGTGATAAAGGAGTACATTTTGTGAAGAAGCACTAACATTTCCATACTGGAAGAGTCCATAGATAGTGACAAATTCCACTCCTGGTGACGTTGTAGAGCCCCAGTGTATATGGCTTTGAATTTCACCTCATTATCACCTGGCATTAGTAAATGCCTTTGTCACCTTTCCATTTCTATTTCTACCCCCTGCCACCATCGGTGGGGGTGAGTAGGATGTGTGTGTGTGTGTGTGTGTGTGTATGTGTAATTATAACAATTTTGTTAGATGGGCAGGTAAGAGCATTAAGAAGGGTCTCTCCCCCTCTCCCTGTCTCTCTACTTCCCTTCTTTTCTCCCTCCCTTCCTTCTTTCTTGGTACTGGGCTTTACACATGTCAGGAAAATGCTTTTCCAATGAACTACTTGTCCAACTTTTTAAAATGTTTTATTTATTTATTTGATACAGGGTCTCATTATGTGGCCGGCACGGTATTCGGTACTGGGGATCCAACGCAGTTCCTTGCACTTACAAGGCAGATGCTTTAACCACCAAGCTATCTCCTTGGCCCCAACTTTTTTAATTTGGAAATAAGATCTTGGTAAATTAACCAGATTAGGCTCAAACTTGCAATCCTCCCACATCAGACTCCTAAGTAGCTGAGATTACAGATATATACCATTATATAGGCAAAAAGAACACTTTTGGGGGCTGGGGAGATAGCTCAGTAGAATAAGCGCTTGCCTGGCAAGTGCAAGGTCCTGAGTTCAATCCCTGGTACCACCAAAAAAACCCCAAAAAACAAAAAACAAAAAAACAATACTTTCATGTGTGTCTTTTAAATAAACTATTAATGTACATCATTCACAAAAGACTGTCCATTTACTACTAAAGTTGTATAAAAAAGCATCCTACATTTTAAAGCCTCTCTACATGTCTAGTGATAGTCTCACCTGCTATTATTTAAAGGCATTTAATTACTAACGTGCCAGTAAGGGTTGAGAATAGAAGGTGCCATCACACAGACAATATGTTATGCTCATCTAATTGGATTAGAAAGGATATTACATAGGGAAGACACCTACCTTTTGGAAATACCACATTTTTATTTTATTTATTTATTTTTATTTTTTTTTAATTTTTAATTTTCAATAGGAAATAACAATATGATAGTTTTAAAACATATTACATTTTTTAAAAAAATTTATTTGTTTGCTTGTTGTGTTTGTTTGCTTCTTTATTTATTTATTTTGTGGCTGGCTCAGCCTGCCCTGGTGGTGGGGCTGGCGCAGCATGTGGTGCCGGGGATCGAACCACAGTCCCTGCAGTTGCCTGAGCTTTCCTAAGCAGGCGCTTTAGACCACTGAACCATCTCGCCGGCCCAAAACATATTACATTTTTAAAAATTTAATTTAATTTAATTGTTTTAAAACCTCATTTATTTATTTGTGCTCTGGCCGGCTCAGCCTGCCCTGGCGGTGGGGCTGGCGCAGCATGTGGTGTGTGTGGTGGGGATTGAGGCCAGGTTCCTGTGGTTGTCTAAACTTTCCTAGGCAGGTACTTTAGACCTTTGAGCCATCTCGCCGGCCCAGAAATACCACATTTTGTAAGGTGTTTTTTTTTCTTTTTTTGGTGTAGGGAATCACTACACAGCTCGGGCTCGTAGTGATCCTCCTGATTTCTGCCTCCCTAGTGTTGAGATTACAGGTGTGCGCCACCATACCTGGACTCTGAAACACCGCATTTTGAACACACTCCCAAGTCTGGATACTTGCTATGGAAATAAGGCAAGATATTGGGAAAAATCTGTTTTAGATGGTCCCAGTGGAAAGAGGACTCAGCTGGCTTGCTGCACAGAGGAGACTTGGAGTGAAGCCAGCAGAAAAGGCATTTGTTTTTGGAGAATGGAAAGGTAAGTGCAGTTTTTCTACACATGGGGTTCTGGCCGATGGGTCCTAAAATAAGTATTCTCAGAGCATTCAGGTTGGTAGCAGTGTGGCATTAAAAGCTGTCACACCCGTCTTCTCTAGGCTAAGCATTTCTATTTTGGTTCATACTTTGTCTTGTGAACTATGCATCTGTTAACATGGATGCTTCTAAGATATTATACGCAAAAGCAGAAAATGGTACCTATGAAAAATGTACATATGCCACTTTAAGAATTTCAGTTTTAGGGCTGGTGAGATGGCTTAGTGGTCTAAAGTGCATGCATCGGGAAGTTTAGGCCACCGCAGGGACTGTGGCTTGATCCCAGGCACCACATGCTGCGCCGCCCCCCACTCCCCAGGGAAGGCTGAGCCGGCCATAACACAAACAAATATGTAATGTGGTTTAAGAAAATAAAATAAACTTTAAAAAAAAAAAAGAATTTCAGTTTTAAATCTCACAAAAGCTGTGTGTGTGTGTGTGTGTGTGTGTGTGTGTGTGTGTGTCTGTGTGTGTAAGAAGGCCCTGCAGCACTCAGGCTGAGGGAGGAGAGCTGTGGCCTGAGGTCAACCAGGGCTGCATAGCAAGTTCAGGGCAGTCTGCGACTCTGTTTTGAGAAAATCAGAATTGAAACTGAAACCAAAAACCCAACCCTGGGTGGTGAGATAGCTCGGCATCTAACACACCTGCTTAGGCAAGGCAAGCTTGGGCAAGAGCAGGGATCACGGTTCAGTTTCCCAGCACCACATGAAGTTCCAGCCTTGCCCCAGGGTGGGATGAGCAGGTCAAAAAACAAACTAATAAACAAACAAAAAACCAACCCATGCCAAACCAAAAAGCTGCCTAAAGTGTTATGTGTAAGGTAGATATTTTTCTCCATTTTACCAATGAGGAAAATGATATACAGAGACGTGTCCAAAGTCATGAAACTATGTCAGGGCCAGAATTTGAATTCAAGTCCAAGGCTAAAGCCCTCAGAATGCTTCCATGGCAGTGAGTGAAAGATCCAGTTCCTTTCTTAGCTTCTGCACACTGGTGATCCCCAGGATATTTTTTTAAAATTTTATTTATTTGTTTGTTTGTTTTTATTATATTTTTAAATTTTTGTCTTTTTGAGACAGGGTCTTGCTATGTAGTTCAGGCTGGCCTTGAACTCACTTTTGTAGTCCAGGCTGGTCTTGAACTCACACCCATCCTCTTGCCTCAGCCTCCCAAGTGCTAGGATTACAGGCATGCGCCACCATGCCCGGCTTGTTTGTTTATTTATTTATTTATTTTATGGCCGGCTCAGCCTGCCCTGGTAGTGGGGCTGGTGCAGCATGTGGTGCCGGGGATCGAACTGCAGTCCCTGCAGTTGCCTGAGCTTTCCCAAGCAGGCGCCCTAGACCACTGAACCATCTTACCAGCCCAATCCCCAGGATATTGATGAGTCTCTTGGTTCAGTAGCTTCTACGGCCACCATAGTAAGTTACTACAAATTGAGGGGCTAAAAGTGACAGAAATTAATTTTCACCTCATATTAGATTTAGAATTCACCCTGGTGCACCTGACCTCGTTCTAACTAATTATATCTGCAAAGAACCTACTTCAAAGTGAGGTCATACCCTGAAGTTCTGGGCAGATGTGGCTCGGAGGGAGGCGAGTGTGCTCGCCTGCTGTCGCAGGGTCCTCTCTGCACACAGCACGTTGCACGTAGGAGGCAGCACAAGGAAGGGTGATGGTGCAGAGGTGGGCCGGCCCGAGTTCTAGAGGACCTACAAACCAGGATGGCCACTCTCATCTAAGTGAGCTGGAGATTCCAGAAGGGAAAGCGTGACTGGGCTAGTTCACTGCTCTCGGTTTCTAATTCAGGTACTTTAATGACCTCAAGACTATTCTGTATTTGACACTATTTATTTGTCCCATTTCCTTCTTCCTAGTCAGAAGCCAGTAAGAGAAGCATCAAGAAGTCAGGGATATGTGGGAGGAAAAAGCCCAAGAGTTGATATGAAAGAACATTTTTTTTTTTTTAAATAAAAAAAGAATTGGTAAAGAAATAGAGTTTCTTGTTTCTACTGCCGCTTAAAATAGACACTAAAGTTTGAGGCAGCAGGAAGGCTACATAAAGCAGGAATGAACTACTAACGATGGCTTGAAAGATTCTCCTAAGGAGTGCTCAAGAACAGATACTTGGTTGGGTGTGGCTGGGCCCACCTGGAATCCCAGCACCCTGGGAGGCTGAGGCACGAGGACTGCAAATTCTAGCCCATTTGGGCAACTCAATGACTTAGGGAGACACCATCTCAAAAACAACAACAAAGAAATTGTGTTGGAAAAGTAGCAGAGTGCTAAGACCCTGGGTTTAATCTCCAGTACTGGAAAAAAAAGAAAAAGAAAAAGAATTCACTTATAGGCAAGACAGAAATCAGCACCCCATGCTGTGCCAGGCCTATCCACAATACATGGAACCTGCCACCTAGATCAGGCATGGTGGTGCATGACTGTAATCCCAGCACTGGGGAGGCTGAAAACAGGAGAATCACTAGGGTTCCAAGCTGCGTAGTAGTGAGATCCTGTACCAAATACATAAAAAAGAAAAGAAAGAAACTAGGGCTGGGCGGGCGAGATGGCTCAGTGGTCTAAAGCATCTGCTTAGGCAGCCATAGGGACTGCGGTTCGATCCCCGGCACCACATGCTGCGCCAGCCCCATCCCCAGGGCAGGCTGAGCCAGCTAGAACACAAATAAATAAATAAATGAAGTTTAAAAATAAAATAAACTTTAAAAAGAAACTAGGGCTGGTGAGATGGCTTAGCGGTCTAAAGTACGTGCGTCGGGAAGTTTAGGCCACCGCAGGGACCGCAGCTGGATCCCAGGCGCCGCATGCTGCGCCGCCCTCTACCCCCCAGGGAAGGCTGAGCCGCCCATAACACAAACAAATATGTAATGTGGTTTAAGAAAATAAAATAAGCTTAAAAAAAAAAAAAAGAAAAGAAACTAGCCGTGCAGGATATTTTTAGTGTCCAATTTGATTTAGCAATACTTAAGGGTTTTTTTTAACAGCTGATCAGGGCTTAAAGAATTTTCACTTTAATAGAGGATTCCCCACCACCACCAAAGAAATGAAAACAAGGACTGTGAGGAAACTACGAGTCACCAAATGGGTGGGCTTTCTCACAATGGCTGACCACCGACACCATCAGTGCCCTTTTTATTTCTCACCGATTTAATTCTTTGTTGCAGTATTCCAGTTTCATCTTCAAGTTGTTTAATTCTCTTATTTCGTATTTCTACTTCATGAACTAAACGATCCTTGACCTTCTGAAGCTTAGTTTTGTGGTGATGATGTTTTTCATTGCAGTTCCTATAAAAGGAAATTTGAGTATAGGCCTATCTGGACATATTAAATTTATTTTGCTTCTTCAATATATATCTTCTAGGTTTTCTCACCTTGCTTATGTCAGGGTCCTGGCAGTAGGTGTTAATACTTATCTTGCCTCTCATCACCTTGGTCCTATGTGGGGGACAACACCCTATACGAATGCAGTCACCCCGGCCTCCTCCGGTCCCTAGCGTGTCTTGATTAGCACTAAGCCTAATGGTATAGTTCTAACATCTGAGTTTAATTTGGAAAACTCCTTTACTTCTGATCCCTGATATCTAAATTCTCAACCACATTCATGATAGGGAATTTGTATCTGTACACAACACATCTTGATTCTTCTTTTTTCCCTACCTCTTCCTCTCTTTAAACTATGTAGGTCTCTGCTTTTCATTCTCGATCTGATTCTGACAAATCTAAGTGATTGCTCCTAAGCATACTGAAAAGATGTTCAACATCATTAGCCATTAAGGAAATGCAAATCCAAATCACAGTGGAATAGTCCTTTACATTCACTATGTTGACTCAGAATAAAAAAGATGGTATGGGACTGGCCTGATGGCTCAGTGGTCTAAAGTACTTGCTTAGGCAAGCTCAGGCAACTGCAGGGACCACGGTTGGATCCCCAGCACCTCATGCTGCTCCAGCCCCGCCCCCAGGGCAGGCTGAGTCAGCCATAATAAAAAATAAAAAAATATAAAAAAGATGGTAATGACAAGTGCTGACAAAGACATGGACAAAATGAAACACTCATCCACTGCAGGCAGGAATGTAAATGGGACAATCACCTTACAAAACAGCCTGAAACTTCCTCAAATGGTTACTTGCAGTGACAGGGTGACCCAGTAATTCCGGCCCTGGGATTATACTCAAGAGAAGTGAAAATGTTTGCTGATATGAAAACATATACACAAAGCACGGTGTAGTGCTGCATGCCTGTAATCCCAGCTTTTTTTTTTTTTTTTTTTTTTTTAAGGGAAGGGTCTACAGAGTATTCAGGGTCTTGCTACTAGATTAGACTCTAGTGATCTACCTGTTTATAGCCTCCCAAGAACTGGGATTACAGGCATGTGCCACCACGCTCAGTCTCAGTGTGCCCTGGGGACAGGGCCAGCATGGCAGACCTGGGGACGGAACCCCCAATCCATGCGCCTGCTTTAATCCGCTGAGCTGTTTGGCCTGCCCTGCAATCCCAGATCTTGAGCAGCTGCGACAAGAGGATCACCGTGAGTACACAAAGCCGGCTGAGGCTACGAAGCAAGTTCAAGGCCAGCAGGAACTGTATAGTGAAACCCTGCTCAAAAAGACCAAACAGGGGGCCGGCGAGATGGTTCAGTGGTCTAAAGCGCCTGCTTAGGAGGGCTCAGGCAACTGCGGGGACTGCAGTTCGATCCCCGGCACCACATGCTGTGCCAGCGCCACCACCAGGGCAGGCTGAGCCAGCCACAAAAATGAATAAATAAAGAAACAAACAAACACAAGCAAACAAATAAATAAATAAATAAAATTAAAAAAAAAAAAAAAAAAAAGACCAAACAGGACTGGTGAGATAGCTCAGCATCAGCAGACTAAAGAGCCTTCTTAGGCAAGGTTAGGCAAGCACAGGGTCCATGGTTCCATCCCTGGCACACATGCTGTGCCAGCTCCCCGTCCCCAGCGTGGGTGGCGCTGACCAGAGTCCTGGTGTAGTGCTGCACACTTGTAATCACAGCACTTAGGAGGCTGAAAACAGGAAGATCACTGTGAGTCTTAAGCTGCATAGTGAGATGTTGTACCAAATATATTTAAAAAAAAAAAAATGTCCAGGAAATGAAAATAGAGAAGAAAGATTAGTGATTATCTAGAGCTAAAGGGGAGAAGGAAATTTGATATAAGATACAGGGTTTATTTTTGCAGTGAGAGAAATGTTTTTAAGGTGATGAGATGTTCTAAAATTGGCTGTGGAGGGGCTAGGGAGATAGCTCTGTGGCACAAGTGTCTGCTTGGCAAGTTCAAGGTTATGAGTTTGAACCCCAGTCCCACAAAAAATAAGTAAATAAAATAAAAAATAAAATTGGCTGTGGTGATGGAAGAAAAAGTAAAAGCCCTGGAATTGTGCATTTTAAATGGATGAATTATATAGCATATGAATTGCATCTTAAAAAACGGCCAAAGAAAAACTTCATTTACCTTTTTAAACTTTCACAGTTAAGCAGAGTAAACACAAAAATACATTGAGGCTTCTATACAACCACCAGGCAACCCTCTTTGATAATGACTCTGCTTCTGAAATAATATTGTCATTCAGCAGAACTTCAGATTAAACATTAGGAAGTTTTACTTAGTACCTGCTACATAAAAATTATAAGAGGCCATTTATTCGGAGCTATGTTCTTGAACAAGGCTCCAATAAACCAGGTGAAAAATTAGAATGGATTCAGTAGTATGCATAAAGCATACTCAATTCCTAGCACCAAAAGAAAAAAATAATGGAGTCTCTCACATGACAGTTTCGGCTGAGACACTGGGGCTCCCTGGCTCGCAGGCGCTCAGTGTGCACGTGCTTTCTAACCTGGGAGAGGAAAGGTATCCAGAGTGATGCCGTGGTAGCTCTTGCCTGACTTCCCTGGACCCCTTGCAGTGAGGCATCATGGTGTTATTCTTTTCCTGCAGTCAGCTTTAGTTTTGTGCATTTATTTATTTATTGTATTTTAGGGAGGGGTCTACAGGGTGTTCAGGGTCTCACTACTAGATCAGACTCGTAGTGATCCGCCTGTTTACAGCCTCCCAAGAGCTGGGATTATAGATGCCCACCACAACACCCAGTCTCAATTGCTGTCTCAGCGTGCCCTGGGGTGGGGCCGGCACGGCTGGCCTGGGAACTGAACCCCCTGCCCTTGTGCCTGTTTGCAGGTGCTTTAATCTGCTGAGCTATTTGGCCGGCCCTCCTGCAGTCAGTTTTAGATGACAGCACTGCCATTTTGGCTTCTGTTAGTCTTCAGCAATTAGATCTTCTCTGTGTGCCCCTGTTAGGGCATATCGATTTGATGAAATATTATATTTTATGAAAATACGGTTCAAGGGCCAGGGAAATAGCTCAGTAGAGTAAACACTTGCCTGGAAAGTACAAGGGCCTGAGTTCAATCCCTGGTCCCACAAAAAAAAAAAAAAAAGAAAGAAAAGAAAGAAAGATATATTTCAAGACTGTGCTGGGCATAATGCGTATATCTATAGACTCAGCACTCTGGGTGACTGAGGGGAGAGGATCACAAGTTTGAGCACAGCCTGTCTAAAAATTTTAAAAATGTGATAAGGATGTAGTCAATGACAGGATCTTGGGGTCACTCCCTGGTACTGAAGAAAAAAGGAAAATAAACTTGAAATACCATGGCCTTTGAGATATTAAGAGGAAAAAATATAAAATTTTGTCTAAATTATAATAGTAAAACTATTACTAAGATAAATTGCACCCTAAGAAGAATAGGGTGAAATTAGGAGTTCTAGATAAATTTATTTTCCATTGAAATATTTGCAAGATGGGGGGCTTGCAGGTTAGCTCAGTTATTTAAGCGCCTGCTTGAGCAAATCAAGCCAGGCACAGGGGACCATGGTTCGATCCCCAGCTCCACATGCCTTACTAGACCTGCCCTCAAGGCAGCCTGAGCCAGCCAAATATTTGCAAGATAAGCCAGGCAGATTTTTTTTTTTTTTTTTTTTTTTTTGCAGGACCAGGGTTAGATCTCATGACCTTGCACTTGCCAGGAAGGCACTTCTGCCATGGAGTTAGCAGACAAGTCCCAGGCAGGCAGATATT
>PVKN010017402.1:0-17353 GCA_004027915.1 Capromys pilorides | reverse complement strand
TTATTTATTTATTTATTTATTTGTTTGCTTGTTGTGTTTGTTTGTTTCTTTATTTATTCATTTTGTGGCTGGCTCAGCCTGCCCTGGTGGTGGCGCTGGCGCAGCATGTGGTGCCGGGGATCGAACTGCAGTCCCCGCAGTTGCCTGAGCCCTCCTAAGCAGGCGCTTTAGACCACTGAACCATCTCGCCGGCCCCAGCACATTCATTATTTGTGTACAAAAGTGCTACTGATTTTTGAGTGCTGACTTTGTATCCTGATATGTTGCTGAATTTGGTGATTAAATCTACAATCTCTTGGTAGAGTTTTTGCAGTCCTCTGTGTGATCTGCAAATAGTGATAATTACACTCCCCCTCCCACCCAATCCTTATTCCTTTTCTTTCTCTTGTCTAATTGCTCTGGCTAAAGTTTCCAGGACTTTATTGAATAGAAGTAGAGACAGTGGACATCCTTGTCTTGTTCCTTATTTTAAAGTGAATGCCTTTAGTTTTTGCCCATTTAGTATAATGTTGGCTATTGATTTCTCATAGATGACTTTTATCAAGTTGAGATATAGACCATATATTCCAGTTCTTTGTGGGGTTTTTATCATGAATGAGTGGTGAGCTTGGTGAAAAGCTTTTTCTGCATCTGTTGAGATGATCATGTAGTTCTTGTTCTTGGTTCTATTGATGTGGTGTATTACATTCATAGATTTGTGTATGTTGAACCATTCCTGCATTCCTGGAATGAATCCTTCTTGGTCATGGTATATAATCTTCCTGATGATTTGCTGCATTCTATTTGGTAGTATTTTACAGAGGATTTTTGAGAGATTGACCTTTAGTTCTCCTTTTTAGTTGGATCTTTCTCTGGTTTTGGAATCAATAATACTTGCCTCCGGGAATGAGTTTGAAGAATTGCTTCTCTTCAGTTTCATTGAAGAGTTTGAGAAAAGTTGGCATTAAATCTTTTTAAATTTCTTGTAGCCTTCTGTTGTGAAATCATTGGAACCTGGGCTTTTCTTCATTGATAGTTTTTTTTAAATTATATTTTTAGTTTCGTTGTCGTGTTATTGGGTTATTCAGAGTTTGTATATCTTCTTGACTCAGCTTTGGCATTTCATATGTATGTAGGAAACTCCATTTCCTCTGTTTTTCATCCAGAGATAGTAAAAATTTTGGAAGTAAGTATTGATCTGAATTTTTCTAGGGTGTTTAGTGATTTCACCCTTTTATTCTTTATTGCATGAATTTAGGTTCTTTTTTTGGATTAGATTGGCTAGAAGTTTATCAATTTTATTCTTTGAAGGAACAAACTCTCTGATTCATTTATTCTTTGTATTTTTTTCTTTGTCTCCAATGCATTAATTTCTGCTCCAATCTTTGTAATTTCCTGCTTTGGGCTTGATTTGCTCTTTTTTCTAGGAGCTTGAGGTACAGCATAAAATCATTTATTTGGGCTTGTTCTGTTTTCCTAATGTGTGAATTTACTGCTATAAATTTTCCTGTTAAAGACAGCTTTTATTGCATCCCACAGGTTTTGGTTATATCTGCATTTTCATTTGATTGTAAATATTTTTTAATTTTTTTAATTTCATCTGTGACCCACTAGTTGTTTAGGAGGCTATTTAATATCCATGCGTTTGTGGTGTTTTTATAGGTTCTTTTGTCAGTAATTTCCAGTTTTATTGCATTGTGGTCAGATAGTATGCATGGGATAATTTCTGTTCCTTTGTATTTACTTATGAGTTTCTATGTGCTAGTATATGGTCTATTCTGGATAATGTTTTGTTTTTTATTTTTCTTTTGCTGAGGTTGGTTGATTGTGAAATAGCTTGCTTAATAGAATGATAGTTTTGTAAATACAGTAAGATGGTCAAATTATGTTCACAATTTGTTTTATTTAATGTTCTTGCTGTATATTTTAATTTGAATAAGTGAAATAATTTTTTTTTGGTGTTGTTGTTATTTTTTGAGGCAGAGTCTTGCTTTGTTTTTAGGTTGTCTTGAACTCACCATGTAGCCCAGGCTCATCTTAAACTCATGATCCTCTCACCTCAGCCTCTTGAGTGCTGGGATACAAGCTATGTGTCACCATGCCTGGCAAATATATATATATATCCATCCCCATGCTTTAACTGTAACAACTTTACTAGTGTCTCCGTGTCAAACTTGTAGCACCTTGCTCGTAACAGCCAGGGGGATGAGTGCTGTGTGCACAGGGCCTCACCTAAAGGCCCCTCATTGCAAATGGAAATGATCCCTCCTTCTCAGGCAGGTCTACCCCTGCAGGCTGCCCCCTGCACACTCAGATGTAGGAGAAGAAGTATAGGTCCTGCTTAATGGCCTTGAGCAGCCCCAGGGTCCCCTGTTCTCCTCTGAGCTGGGAAGAGACAGCTGTGCTGGGAATCTCAGCCTTGGAGTTGGGGTATGGAGAGGGTATGGTTCTGACCAGGTGGGCATCCTGCAAGCTCCAGGTTCTTGTGTAGCAGTCCTGGCCCACTGCCACCAGGACCACTGGAACTGTGCTATCTGAACTGAGTTCTGTGGGTGGCTTCTCCTGTATCTTGTTCTACTCTGACTGCTGCTTTTATTCATGCATGTGCAAGGGCATGCACTTCATGGTCATTAGGTCCCACAGCTTGATCTTTTTAGCCATGTCTGATATCAACAAAGATTATTCTTCTTGGAGGATCCGCAGAGAGGTCACCGCTGAGTCATTGAACCGGCAGGTGGACTTTTTAGTCCTTGCCCTGGCTGTGAGAACCCAGATGAATGGTGAAGATCTCCCTAGAGTGGCAGCCATTGAATAGCAGAGGAGGCATGGTAGCAAATATGTGCCAGGACATTGCTGTTGGTCCTGTATGATTGCTGGTGTCCCACCACTACATTGGTCAACAGGACCCGATGAGACAAGCTGTTATTGAAGCAGGTGTTGGCCTGGACATTCAGGCATCATGCACAGGACCAAGCACCAGGCATCCGGCAAATGCAAAGCATGCCGCAGTGGTCCACACCTCGGTGATTACTGGTGAAGAGCAGTGCTGCAATCAGAGTGGCATAGCCTGGTATGTCTGTAAATCACAAGAGGCACAGCAGAAGGTGGGAATCCAAGTGGTTCAGTGAGGCCTAGCACACAGAGTTCACCTTGGGGTTGGTGATGTAGATATTCTTGTGCATATGTACCGTGAGGGTGGGAGTATGTAGGCCACTCAGGCTGATGATGCTGTACTTTGAGCCTCTAATGTCCACATCATTGACTGTGAAGAGCTGGTTGCTGTTGGTGTCCACCAGGATGAAGCTGAATGGGTCGCTTGGTGGGGTGGAGGCATCGGCACTCTGAATCTCAACCTTCTTCCTCTCCGTGCAGCTCACCTGCAGCTTGTGGGCTAAGTGGCAGTAGCTGGAGATGCTGAGCAAACCCAGCTGGCTTTTTTTGTAGGAAGAAAGATGTATTAAGTCCTATTCTGGCTGCTCTTTTTCTTTTTTTCCTCTTCCTCTAGCAGCTGTAGTAGTTTGCTCTCCATTTCCTTTTGCCAGATGCTCTCTTTGTTGAGGGCGTTGCAGTTGTTATGTCTAGGTAGCAAGCGGAAGTAGTGGTTTTTTTCAGGGTCGAAGTAATGCCCTGGTAGATCTAGTGCAGAAGTCTCCCCAGTGGCGTTGGATGAGGCGAATGGGCACTTCTCATCACTGAGGTCCGAATTTTGCGCTCTGCTGTGCGTCTCATACACCTCTCACTGGAACTGTGCTGTCTGAACTGAGAGCTCTGTGGATGGCTTCTCCTGTATCTTTTCCTACTCTGACTGCTACTTTTATTCATTTCTGTTCTTGGATACTGCATCCTCTTGGATGCCTTCTTGGGCCCAGCTCTGCCTAATATTTTTATTTTTAGAATATAAAATTTTGTCTGCATCCTGTTTTGAAACCTCTGCCTCTTTTTTTTCTTTTTTCTCGTAGTGGGGATTGAACTTAGGACCTTGCTTTTGCCAGGCAGGCGCTTAAGCTACTGAGCTATCTCCTCAGCCCCTAAACCTTGAATCTTGCCTTAACAACTACTTAGGCAAAGTAAGAACACTGAGTGCTACTTACTATTTTATGTCTTTGTAAAGTGGTGGAATAAGTAAATATATGTTGTTGACATAAGCATAGTAACAGTTCATAATTTTGTTTGCAGTTAGAAGAATTTGTTGTATGATAATGCTGCTTGAGTTATAATTCTTTGTGCCACAGATCCATTAAGAGTTCCTGTTAGCAACTAGAGACCATATTCATAAATGAGATAAATCAGATCTGGATATGTAAACATCGTATTGTCTCCCTAGTGTCAACCTGAAAGAGTAAATAAAATCTGAAAGGTATAATAGATTTTGTGAGAGAAAAACAAACTGCACAAAGGGAAGGACAATTGGGTTGAGGGAAAGGAGAAAAGAAAGAAGGAAGTGTAAAAATATGTATATGTGCGAGGTAGTTGGAATAATTTTACTGCTGATTTCTACTGGTCTATTGAAAGGAGCAGATAATCCTTAATTTTTTTTTCTTAAAATGTTTGGACTACTTTTGTATGCTCGTATCTGGTGATTTGAACAACTAGTTTGAACACAACAATATGTAATATAACAACCACTGTGGAATTCTTTATCTTTTTATTATTCTATTCTCTTTTAAAAAAGAAAGAAAGAAAGAGTTACTCTTAGCATGTGATGGTGAGTGAACTAAAACTTTTTTCTTCTGTTTTTCTCAACATTTTGGTTAAATACTTCAGAGTGATACCTGAGTTCAGGTAGTTTAAGTCTTAATGTGCATCCTTCCCACCAGGCACAGTGAAAATCTTAGGGAGATGTACTTTTTGGATATCTTAATTCAAAGAAGAACATTTCTCATGCCTCTTCCTTCCAGTTCATTCTGAATATTTTAAACTTTTGAAAAGTTAATTTTGAGAAATGAGACATAGTACTAATGCTGTAGGAATTGGCAGGGCTTTTTTCTGAGTATGTTTTACTGAATAAAACTTGTTACAGCTTCTCCAACTCCCCCCTCCCCCATGAGTAAAGACACAGATTTCTTGGTAAATGTTCCACTGTGTATTAGAAAAAAAGTCAGTGAATGGCCAACAACTTCAACATAGGATATCATGAACATCTTGGTGCTATTGCGCACATGTTGGATAATATTTTTGTTCTTCTATATGTTATGTTCTACCCTTGTCCTCCTGTTGTCTGTGTTGGGAATTTAACCTATCTAGGTATGTGTCCATGGGCTTCCTGCTTCAGGATTCCTGATTAGGTTTGCCCAGTTGGAATATAAACAAGAGTTCAGAGGAGACAGGAGAGTGATACTGGATTGTTACTCAGAGTCCTGTCTCTACTAGTTGTCCTTGGTGGTTACAAAGCAAAACTCTTGTATAACACGCTCCGCATATCTTGTCCCTAGGTTTTGGTGACAGCTGCCTCCTCTTGTCCTTTTAGGCATAAGCATCCCTACAACCTTGTTTTCCTTTACTTCGCTTATACCTTTGTAACATAGTGCCTACACCCATTTTTATTTTAAAAGGAATAATTAATTTTAGTATGTATGTATTGAGATAAGAGTCTCACTGCATAATTTAGTCTGGTTATGAACTTGCTTACTATGTAGCCTTGGCTGGTCTTAAACTCAGACATGCTTCACTGCATCTGGCCTCCTATTGTGATATTAAGAAAATAGGAGCATCAGTTCTCGGGTTTGTAGTATGTCATAGTTATTTATAGTTTGCCTCAGTGGGGAACAGTACTAAGGATTGAAGCCTGATGCTCATTAGCACTAAGCTACATTTTCAGCCCTTTATTTTTATGTTGAGAAAGGTCCTTATTAAATTTCCCAGGCTGGTATTGGACTTGGGATCCTTCTGCATTCAGAGTAGCTTAGATTAATAGCACCTATCAGTTTACCTGACTCTTTAACCTTTAGCCTTAGATTTCTGTTGAGAAAATCTGTTTAGTTTGGTATGGTGGAACATGCCTAAAATCCCAATGTTAATGAGGTAGAGGCAGAGACAGGAAACAAGAGGATCACTGAGTTTGATGCCAGCCACCCTGGACTACAGTGAGTTCAAGGTTAGCCTGGACTACAAAATGAGATCCTGTCTCAATAAAAAAGAGAATCCTTTAGTGGGCTGATTGTGGCTGCCCCCTGTGTGTCTCCTGTTCAAAAAGTCACCTTTTATGGGACCTGGGCCTTTGTGTATATTCCTATCTAAATAGTGCTGATTTGGGGAATAGAACTTCTACTTATTCCATCCCAAAGGTTTTGGTAATTCATTTTGGATACTTCAATACTCAGCTTCATTTGGGTACTGCCTACTCATTTCATTTAGTAAGTCATATTTTCTGACAGAGTTTTTTCAGTGCCTCCTAATTCATTTAGTTTCTCAGATACCATAAAGGGGTTACCAACCCTTCAATACAGTCACCTTTTGGGGGACATTTTTGAACCTCAAGTGTAACAACTCTTGACCTATTTTCAGAACTTTGGAGTTTTTCTTCTCAGGCATGTTAAGTAATAATTTGCTTCCACAGTTGATTTCATTTATCTTTGCAGCAGCTTTAATCCAGAAAAGAGAGGATTTCTTCAACACTGGTATTTAGGTATAATATGATTTAGGTATGATACGTATACTGGCTCTCTTAGCTGTGTTTGTATCATAGCAGCTATCCATTAAGCAAAACCTCATAAGGTTCAGAGCCTTTCTGGAATTTAGCTCTTTGAAGTTCATCTAGGATATGTTGTGGTAGTCATGCTGATGTGGTTGAAAGTATTAAATAAAATGAAGGAGTCTAAAAAAAAGTTTCCTTTTGTCGAATCATAAGTCCTTTATAAGCATAAACTGTTTAATCTTCACAAAATAATATAAAGCAGATACTGTAATTGATCATAAGTCATTTTTATAGGTGACAAAAAGAACAGAGGGGATAGGTAGTCTGGCAAGTAAAATAGTATTTGAACCTAAGCTGTCTGGCTCAAGGACAGAGATTTAAATTGCTTTTATAACTCCTAGTGCCAAAAGCATTGCCTAGATTCAATAATGCTCAATAATTATTGTTAATAAACTTATTTGCTGTGTTGTAGATCCATTCTGGAATGAGATTCTAATGTGGCTTTTATCTATTACTTTCTTGAGCCAACATATTTTTTGACTTGGAGTGTTACATTTGTTAGCCTCTGGGCTGTACTTGGAGTATAAAAGTGGCTTGGTCTATTTTTTGTTACTGTTAATACCACAGATTGAGTACTTTAAAATAATAGGTGTTATTCACTAAAGTCCAAGAGCATGTTGTTCAGTGATTGAGGAGGGTCTTCTTACTCCATCACAACATAGCAAAGTGTATCACTTGGCAGGCATAGCTTGAGGCTTTTCCACTAGTGTCATCATTGAGGTCCTCTTCTCATTCAATCCTAATTATCTCTCAAAGGTCCTACCTCCAAATATCATCAGCATGAATTTAGGGATTATTCTTGACATGTAAACTTTTTGGAGGGGCATATTCAGACAGTACCAAGGGGAATAGAGGTAAAGATGAGTCAACATCAACCCAGTTTCTGCCAGGTGGACCACTCTGCCTCACATTGTTTATCCTGGCTCCCAGCATGCCAGAGGGGAGTGCTTTGGTGTTCAGATTCCATCCCCTCACATATAAAGAGCTTGTTGAGATGTTTGGAAGAACTTGCTATTCTCCCTCTTACTTCTTAGCTTCTATAACTGACTTTCTTGAAAACTTGAACAGATGCATTTGGTAAAGGCACTCTCTGTGGTGCTATTATTTGCAGTACTGAGGATTGAACTCGGGGCCTTCACCCTGAGCTACGTCTTCCTCACTTTTTTTTTTTTTTTTTGTGGAACCAGGGATTGAACTTTGGACCTTGCACTTGCCAGGCAGGCACTTATGCCCCTGACCTATCTCCCCTGCCCCAAGTTACTTTTTTTGAGATAAGGTCTTGCTAAGTTGCCTATACTGGATTTGAACTTTGGTCCTCCTGCCTCAGCCTCTCAGTGTTGGGATTATTGGCTTCAGGTACCACACTGGGCTGTGTTAACATGTTTTATTTGCTAAAAAAGTCTGGACAAGGTTGGGTTGTTTGACCAAGAATTGTTTTTTAAGCATAGTCATTTGAATCCAAGACAAGACATCTGATCAAAAGTATCTGTGGTTAGAATAAAGACATTTAAAGGAATGGATAGATCACAGGGTCTTGGTCACCTACTAGCATGACTGATACCTGTCTAGATTATTATACCAGGCGATCCCAATTATCTTATCTCATGGGGAGGACTGCAGGCCTGGTTATTCTGTCTTTATCTCGAGGCCTGACCTTCAGCAGATATGCTTTAGCCACTTATAATGTGTTCTCACTTTTTGCACTGACTCGTTGAGCGCCTCACCTGGTCTGATTGCCTATATTTACTTCTAACTAGCTGTCTCTAATACTCTCCCTTTGACAAAGTACCCCCTAACTGTGAGTTAAGAAGAAATGACTTTTCTGGTTACTTCTGCCTTAAAGTGGTTGTAATTGTGACTGGCAAGCAGTGGTACTCTCTAGAGGGTCTATTGAAAGGCTCCTTCCCCATTGGGTCAATAATATGTAAAGGGCAGTACTTGCACTCTTCTTGGTTGATCATAGTTTTGACCCATGTTATACTTATCTCAGGTTTTGCTCTATAAAACTTCCTTTAAGAAGTGGGCTACTTGCCATCCCATTTTCAGGTATTCTCCTGTCTCTCCAGAGCTCGCTCTCTCAATAAAGTGTTCCTCCTACTCACCCTCCATTGATTCTTATAATTCATTTCTTTTTTGGTGAACATGAGCTCAGCACATCTGACATCTAGCAGGTTAGGAGTTAACATTATTTACCCCATGTCATTAATAGCTGTATGGTGGCCCTCAGTGCTACTTTAATTTACATTTTCCTGATGACATGTGATGTGAAAGTTTTCCATGTGCTTATTTGCTATCTTCTTTAGTGATGTATCTGTTATCTTGTTTGGCCCATTTTTAAAAACAAGTTGATTCTCTGTTGAAGTCTATATAATTTATAAAATATGTATTTCTGAGTTATTTTCTCTTTGGTGTGATTTTGATTTTTTAAATTTTTTTTTACAGATTTAAAGTTTTTTTTTGTCTTTCAAGGCTTTTTTAAATGCCCTCACTGTATTGTCTACCTTAGTATTGGACTCTTAATCTTTCTACTTCAGTCTTTCCAGTGCTGAGAATTAAGATGTGTGTCATCTTACCTAGCTTGCAAATTTTCAATCCTAATGAAGATTTCATATCAATTATTCCTTTACCATGGGTTGTGACTTGATGTTATATGTACAAGGTTATCATCCAACCTATCTAGGTTTTCCCCTATATTATCTTTTAAGAGTTTTTATAGTTTTCATTTTGTATCTAGCTCCGTTCCATATTTTTTTTTTTAATTTTGTTTATTTATTTTTTACTTGTTTGCTTGTTGTGTTTGTTTGTTTCTTTATTTATTTATTTTGTGGCTGGCCCAGCCTGCCCTGGTGGTCGGGCTGGCGCAGCATGTGGTGCCGGGGATCGAACTGCAGTCTCTGCAGTTGCCTGAGCTTTCCTAAGCAGGCGCTTTAGACCACTGAACCATCTCGCCGGCCCCATCCGTTCCATATTTTTAATAAATTCTTATGAAAATACTGCTCAGAACACGTGTATCTGCTGTTTAAGCATAATAATTAGCCAGAGCACATAGCCTTGAGTCTTAAAATTCTCTAAAGCCACATTCTGGCACCCATTAACTTTAGATGACCACAAATATCTCAGGTAAGCATTGTAAGAAGCCGTGGTGATCTAGCTTACCAGGAATACCAAAGCTGGTTGCAAAACATTTTAGAAAATAAGAAGACACTATAAATGCTTAAAGGCAAATACCCCACAGTCCTTGAGACTGTGGTGAGGGGAGGACACTTAAAAAATACCCCACAGAACATGTCCTCCAGCTATTTAAATGTGATGTTAGCTACAGCTTCTTGTCATAGCTTGAGTCTTGAAGTGTTTTTTCATTTTCTAAATCCATGGGGTACTGTTTCTGAATATTTAGCTTAAGCACTATGCTACAGGGCATTTGGAGTGCTGTGAGCTATTACTTGCAAACTCAGATTTCAAATTAGAAATAAATTCTAGAAGGAAAGGTATGTGGATAAAGATGTAAACCCTAAAGTATGTACTGAGATGATGTTTCAGGAAAAACTAAGCCAGTTCGATTCTCTGATTCTTTTTTTTTTTTTTTTTTTTTTTTTTTTTTTTTTTTTTTTTTTTAATTCTCTGATATTATGGTTTATGTCTAGTTGTCCCCCTAAAGCCTCATGCAATCATGGGGCAGGGACTTCTAGAGTTTGAAGACTTGAGTCATGATCCACTGGGATTATGTGTTTTAGTACTGATGGGACTGAGTCTGAGTACTTCTGGAATTATGGGTGTAGCCTAAGGCGGATAGGCTGAGGCAGAGAGCCTGAATGTAATATAAAGAGAAAGAGACAGAGACAGATTCCTTCTGCGCCCTGGTTGGTCTGTTGCCTCTCTTGCATTTGTTGCTGTTCTGCCGCCATGAACTGGATGCTCTCTGCCCTGTTCCACTCAGCGTTGGGCCAGCCGAATATAGACTGAAACCTCCAGCAACTGTGAGCTAAATAAACCTTTCCTTCCTTCATTTTGAGTGTCAGGTATTTGTCCCAGCAACGAGTAAAAAGTAACTAACATCTGATTCTTAATTAAGAACTCCTTTACAAAGATAAGCCATTATATTGTTAGACCAGACTTTTAATTAAGTAATTAACTTTGGCCTGTAGGTTGGTTTTCTCTTATTTTTTATATATCTAGTACCTATTTTTAAAACATTTAAATTTGAACGTTAGGTTTTAGTTGATAACATTAATATTGAAATTATATGATCATATAAAAAATAGATTTAGAATAAATCTAGTGTCAGAATTACCAACCATATTTCCTTTTGTGATTCATATTTACCAAAGATTTGTCTCTTTTTCTCTCGTCATTTTCTTTCCCTCTTTCAGTAATAGCAAGATATGAGAGGTGTCCCTGTCCCATCTTGATTATTGTTGGTATGACTTATTTGTCAATAGGTCTACCTGCCCAGTCTAATAGGCAGATGGCATTAATAGAAATTATACCGGGAACTACAAGTCTTTTTATGGATTATAACTGTAGGTTAGGGGAAATTGGAAAGGACATTTTTACTTAAGACCGCATGTGTAGCTAGGCATGGTGGTACACACACACTCAGGTGGCTGAGACAGGAGGATTGCTATGAATTTGAGACCAGCTTGGGGTACATAAGTTGAGGACTAGCCTGAACTGCATAGTAAATCTTTCGTATTTGTTTGTTTGTTGGGGTACCAGAGATTGAACTCAGGACCTTGCACTTGCCAGGCGAGCACTTATTCCACTGAGCTGTCTCCCTGGTGAGCCTGAACTGCATAGTGAGACCTTGTCTTAAAAAAAAATAATAAATAAAAATAAAAAAGAAGACCACATCTGTAATGAATATAATAATTATGAATTGAAGTCATAGAGCACATGAGCCTCAACGTTGTGGTTTATTGATCTATGAACTAGTTGATTTTACTTATATAAGGAAGGAATGATTCTGTGTTCCAAGATGTGAAACTTGTATGACTTAGGAAGGATCTTGAGCTTACTATATAGCTCATGCTGATCTTGAACTCAAAATTTTCCTATCTGCAGCTTCTCAATTACTGGCCTTACAAGTGTGTGCCCCCACACTTGGCCATATAATTCAGTAATTCCTCATAATAATTCTCCATTTAAACCTGTCTCTACGATCTATTTTGGTTGGAGATACACATATATTTTATAACAGCTTTATTTATGTGTAGTTATAATCAAAATGCTTAGTGATTTATGTTTCGACTTTTATTTAGTGCTACTCTAGGTGTTTTATTTGTATGTGTATCATACCATTTACTCCTCAAAATGATAAAAGAGCTCTTGTTGCTGCTCCTGTTTTTACAGAAGAACTGAGTACAGTGTTTAAAGATCACAAAAACTGGGAAAACGTAGTCTATGTGATTCCAAAGCTCAAAGTCTTAACCCTACATTTCTTAGTGATTAACTTACAAGATTGGTTCTTAATGAAAATAATGTGTGTGATTAGTAGAAATACTAATTTTTCAGACTGTGCTGGTGAATTTTCATATTAATAGGACCCATATAAAGAGTGACCAATGTTGTTATTTTTCTCTTGTAGGAATTGAAGGATGTGGGCCATCGTGATCAGATGGCTGCAGCCAGAGGAATCCTGCAGAAAAACGTACCGATCCTTTATACTGCATCTCAGGCATGCTTACAGCACCCTGATGTTGCAGCCTATAAGGCCAACCGGGACCTGATATATAAGCAGCTGCAGCAGGCAGTCACGGGCATTTCCAATGCTGCCCAAGCTACTGCATCAGATGATGCTTCCCAGCACCAGGGTGGAGGAGGAGGAGAACTGGCATACGCTCTCAATAATTTTGATGTAAGTTATGCTTGGGAGGAAACTTCAGTCTCTTTACCAACCCCTGGAAGATAACAGGCTCTTAGGGATATGTCGTCAAGCTTCTGATGAAAGTTCAATTGCAAATTTTAAGTGGAAAGAATTTTGTGTGAATCAGCAGTATACTTGATTATAACTTTGCTCAAAGTATTTATTTCGGTTTGGGTTAGATTTCTAGATTGTTTTCATGAAACTTGTGTTTATTTTGCGGGGGGATACTGGGAATCAAATTTAAGACAGTGAGCTTGCCAGGCAGGTGCTTGTGCCACTCATTGAGGTATCTCCCTGCTGCAACTTGTGTTTCTTAGGTCATTTTTTTTTTTTTTTAAATGAGAATATGAATCTGGGCCATTTGAAAAAGATTTTTTAAAAAGCCTTTCATTCATTCATTTATTTGGTACAGTGTCTCACTATGCTGCTCAGACTCATAGTGATCTCCTATCTCAGCCTCTCTAGCTCTGGGATTCCAGATGTGTGCCATCATGCCCAGTTTTGGTGACCAGCATGATGTGCTTAGGGTTCCAGGGCCAGCACAGCATGTGGTACTGGTGATCGAACCTGGGTCCTTGTGCTTGTCAGGCAGGTGCTTAGACTGCCGAGCTATCTCTGCAACCCTGAAACAAGTTTATTGACCTTGCAGGTTTTTGTTTTTTTGAGTTCAGGCTAACTTTAAACTATGTAGCCTAGGCTGGCCTTGAACTCGTAGTGAATCCTATCTCAATTTATTGTTGGGATTACAGATTATTACTGTGCTCAACTGCTTATAACAGATTTGAAGCTGTGAGAGATACAGAAACAAAGTATACATACTCTCTGGCTTCTAAGAACATGTGGTTTACTGAGAACAGATAAACACTGTACTGATTGCTGTCATTTTAATTGTCTGCTTAGATATACTTCTCCAACAGTTTCAATCATGAGTACACAATTTGATAAAGTGAGGGCATATTTGGAACAAAAATATTTTCTTAGCATGATGTTGATGTTACATAAAATTACATTTTATAAATGATGTCCTAGGTCCTGTGTGCATATTGTGTACACACACTGTAAACAAACTTTTTTAAAAAATTCTACCCACAGTGCCTCTGATTTCCAGTAGATGGCAGCAGGTTAAGTTTTTTTTTGTTTGTTTTCTTTAATTTTTTTTTAATTTTAATAAGTTCTTTAAATTTTTGTTTATTTCATTTTTATTTTTTATGTATTTGGTATAGGGTGACAGGGTCTCACTACCGTAGATGTGACTCATAGTGATCCTCCTGTTTTCAGTCTCCCAAGAGCTGAGATTACAAGCGTGCGCCACTACACCCAGTCTCAATCACCTTGTCTCACTGCCTCCCCAGGGTGAGGGTGGCAGGCATGCCAGGGATCAAACTCGGGCTGCTGCACACTGCTTAAGCAGTTGCTTTAGTCCACTGAGCTATTTGGCTGCCCCAGTTTTTTGCTTATTTTAAATCAAGTGTTAGGGCTGAAATTTTTCTTTTAAAGTAAGAGAATATTGTGTTTTAATTTTTTTTATATCAGTTGTACCTTGCCTTTACTTATTTTATTCTCCTGCTTGAGTGATCTTTGCTAAGAAGTATGCCTAATTTAGGACTTTTCATAAGACATGAATGCAGTGTATAGTGTAAAGACCATGGTATTCAAACTGGAGCTTTAAATATGAAGTGACTATAACAAACTCTTTAAAATGCATTTCTTCCTTTTCCCCTTTTTACAGATTGCCCTTTGCACTGAGCTACATCCTCGATATCCCTCCCTCCTTTTCTTAATTTTTTTATTTTCAGGGACTCACTGAGTTGCTAACTTGCCCAGACTGGGTTTGAATGTTTAATTCTCCTGCCTCAGCAGGTATACAGTGAGGAAAATGGATAAACTTCATTATAAATGCATCTCTTTCTGGAACATTAGGGTGAAAGTGTCACATTTAAATTTTTTTGTGTGTGGGAAAACAATTTTTTTTTTTTTTTTCATTTAGTACAGGGGATACGGGGTCTCACTATGTAGATCGGACTCGTAATGATTCTCCTGTTTTCAGCCTCCCAAAAGCTGAGATTACAGGTGCATGCCTCCACATCCAGTCTCAATCACTGTCTGAGCCCGTCCCGGGGTTGGGGCCAGCATGGCACACTGGGGATCAAACCCTGGATGCTGCCCTCTGCTTAAGCAGGTGCTTTAGTCCACTGAGCTACCAGTCCTGGTGGGAAAACAATTCTATTCCTGTCATGTTGCAGTTTTATACTATGTACATAAGAAAGAGATACATTTTATTTTCTTCATACTTCTCATTTGATAGTTTGAGTTACTATTATGTTATAGGCTGACTTTTATATCTTTAAGTAGTATGAACATGGCCCATCCGTGTTTACATTTGTGATACATCTTACTCAGGGCCTTTCTGGATAGTAACTTTACAGGGTAGTTGTCTACTATAATCCATTGTACAGAGGATAGCCTTTCCTTTGCCAAAAAGAGTAATTGTCTTTTAGGTATTGGTATTGTCTGGATATTCCTTGCCTTGTTGAAACAAGAAGCAACAGACATGAACATTAACATTTGGTAAAATTTTTATTGCAGAAACAAATCATTGTGGACCCTCTGAGCTTTAGTGAGGAGCGCTTCAGACCTTCTCTGGAGGAACGCCTGGAAAGCATCATTAGTGGTGCTGCACTCATGGCTGACTCGTCCTGCACACGTGATGACCGACGTGAACGAATTGTGGCAGAGTGTAATGCGGTCCGCCAAGCTCTGCAGGACCTACTCTCAGAGTATATGGGCAATGTGAGTGTCAGAACTTCACTTTTTGTTGTTCCTTTGTGGTTTCAGTAGTGTTAAAGACTGAACACAGGGCTGCAACACTAGGCTATTCTCTCCTCCAACCTCATCACTTTTTTAATTTTTAAGACTTGGTCTTGTTGAATTGCTTATGCTGGGTTCCAGCTTGTAGTCCCCTTGTTTTAGTTGTCCAGAATGCTGAAATTACAGGCATATTCTACTAAAACTTTTCTTTAAAGTGAGATATTTATGTCTGAGGCATTTTCCATAACATACTGGACCTTATTTTTAACGTTTTGTGAAGAGTCTCACTACACAGCTTGGACTCACAGTGATTTTCCTGTTTTCAGCCTCCCTAGCACTGGGATTACAGGCGTGTGCCTCCTCGCCCAGACTCAGTTGCTGACTTAGCAGGGCTGGTGCGGCATACAGTGCCATGGATCAAACCCTGGTCCCTGCACTTGCTAAATAAACTGGCTCTTAGCCCACTCACTGAGATATCTCGCTGGCCCTTTTAACACTAAATATCAAATATATGTCCTTGACTTCTTGGCTTTTTTTGGTGCATGGATGTATACAGGTTTATATCCTAATATACTTTTTTTTTTCCTCTGAAACACAAAATATTTTGATGCTTTACCTCCATGGATTTTAGCATGCATCTCTTTAGGTTAATGACCTATATTTCTGTCTAATGTGAGCAAAAGAAAATGCTGAAAATCCATGCTCTTTTAATATTTATGCAGTTTTCCTTAAGAAAGTTATGAAATTTTCTTCGTCAAAGTTGAAAGAGTAGATAATTGCAGTGTATAGCTTTATGAGGCAAGCTGAATAATATTTTTGAAGTTTTAAAGTTTATGTTTAAAAACCAATGCTATGAAATTTGAGGTTTCTTGAGTTGTTAATTTTTCTCTATTGTCATGTGTTCTCATTTTGCTTCCTTTATATTTTCATTCATGTTACTTATAGGTACAAGTGACAAATATACAACACAAAGTATCTTTTTTTTTGGCCTCCTACCCCAACCTCCTGAGAGCTGGGATTACAGGTGTGTGCCATAACACCTAGCTCATTCATTTTATTTACTGCTACTTTAAAGTTACTGTAGTTGAGACCATGTACCCAATATTTTACTGTTACAAGGAAGGAATAAATAAAATGACATAAAACCATTTTAAAGGAAAGAGAAAAAATACAAATTAGTTGTCTTCACTAGTGGTTTTGTTTTGCTCTCACACTTTTCAGACAAGGATGTTGGTCCTTATTTACTGCACTTCTTGGGTTTTTTAATTTTTTTATTCCTTTGTAGTCTGGCCTTGAACTTATGGTGATCTTCCTGCATCAGCTTCCTGAGTGGTGGGATTGCAGGCATGTGCCATCATGCCTGGAAAATACTAATTTCTATTTTTGTTTTTAAATATTGTATTTGTATTGTGTATATATATAGAGAGAGAGTCATCACATTGACCATGGGGAATTTGTACCTGTACGTAATACATCTTGTTTTGTTTTTTGAGACAGGGTCTCTCTGTGTAGTTTAGTCTGAGCTTGAATTTACAGTGTAGCTGAGGGTGGTGTGTGTGTGTGTGTGTGTGTGTGTTTGGTAGAGAAAGTCTTAACCCTGTAGTGCATGCAGGCTGACCTTAAACTTGCTTATGTAACTCAGGGTGGTCTTGAACTCATATGTCCTGTCTTTGTCTCCTGAATGCTGGGATATCTGGTTTATATATCTTTTTTTTTGGCGGGACCAGGGTTTAAACTCATGACCTTGCACTTGCCAGGCAGGCACTTGTGCCACAGAACTATTCCCCAGCCCCTCTGGTTTATATATCTTGATTTTTGTTTTTTTCCCTAATCCCTTCATCTGTTTTGCCCAAAAGCTTTGTTTCTATTTTTTCCCTTTTTAGTCTTTTTTTTTTCCCCTCCTTTCCCCTTCTCCCTCCCTTGTTAACCTTCCCTTTGAACATTTTCTTCCTGTTTCTCTTGCCTACGTGCTTATAATGGTGCATCATGATAAAATTCCTACAGTGAAG
>PVKN010017401.1:0-17367 GCA_004027915.1 Capromys pilorides | reverse complement strand
TTTGTGGCTGGCTCAGCCTGCCCTGGTGGTGGCGCTGGCACAGCATGTGGTGCCGGGGACCGAACTGCAGTCCCCGCAGTCGCCTGAGCCCTTCTAAGCAGGCGCTTTAGACCACTGAACCATCTCGCCGGCCCCCGATGATCTTCTATTTTCATATTGGTTGACACTACTGTGAAAGCTCTGTAGAATTTTTAATCTCCTGGATTTCTATTTCAGTCTGTTTTATGGAATTGCTTTCTCTTTTATGATGGCTATTCATGAGGTTTTGTGTTTCTAAGATCATCTATTTTTTATCT
Organism: Capromys pilorides; assembly: GCA_004027915.1. NCBI lineage: Eukaryota > Metazoa > Chordata > Mammalia > Rodentia > Capromyidae > Capromys > Capromys pilorides. The sequence goes on along the minus strand of PVKN010017401.1, from coordinate 17,071 downwards.
GTATCTAGATTCACTAATAATTTCCTTCATTGTGGTCCTCATCTCTTTAGTTGTCTGTTTTGTTTTTGTCAAGAGACTTATTGATCTGTTTTATTAATTTCATTGTTACCATTTTAAAAACTTAAGCCGGAAGATTTTTTATTTCTTTCACTTCAAAGACTCCTTGATTTGCCGTGGTGAGCTAGAGATTATAGGTTACAACTTGCTTCCATGTTTCATTTTCTATTTGTTTTTATTGTTGTTGTTGCTTATTTGTTTTCTGCATTGAGGCCTATAAATTGTTTATGCTACATAGCTTTATTACTAGTATCAAGACTTTTTTAGAACATAAATGCTTTTCAAAAATATCTTCTAGGTGTAGCTGGCATTTGGCTTTTAATTCTGCCCAAATTTATGAGAAATGAAACATTGTTGCCTGTTTGCCCAGCACCTACTTCTTTGGTACTATATTATGATGTTGTTTATGACCTCCAGACAATCTGGGTATTGGCATACAAGGAAGAACAATTGATCACAACTATATCATCTTGGGACCAGGGATATAGTTTAACAGCATAAACGCCTGCCTGGCAAGTACAAGGTCCCAAGTTTGATCTCCAGTACACTCAAAAACAAACAACTATATCACTGTCTCAGCTACTCTTTTCTCATTGCTGGAATAAATATCCAACACTCAAAATGAAGGAAGAAAAGGTTTATTTAGCTCACAGTCACTGAAGGTTTCAGTCTACACTCAGCTGGCTTCAAGGCAGAGTAGCACATGGCAGAGAGCAACCTTTCATGGTGGCAACAAAGAGCAAGAAAGCAAATTGAAGAAGTAACAGCAGCTCAAGCAGCTAGCTTCTCTTCCTTCTTTACATTGAAATGTAAATTAAACTTGCATCATTTTACTGAGACCCTGTCTGAAATTGTTAAATAAATGTGAAAAATTCACAGAGAAACTTGGAACATTCTCTTGAAAAAAATCAGAAAACCTGGTAACACTGGGGTTTTCTTCCTACAGCCACAGGCCAGCTGGTCCTCTCACAGCCAGACAGACCTGTGATGCCTCCCCCAGTCTGGAAGACACTGCAATCCACAGCACCACAACCTTGGAGCTCACCAGCTGTGCAGCAGTCATGGTGGCCTCCGCTGGGCGCTACGTTTACTCTCCTGCTCTCTGCTGGCCAAACCTATGCAGCCGCAGGAAACGCTCACACTACAGCACATACTTTGGCCGGTTGATTATCATCAGCAAATAGGTCAGCCATTCAAAATTCTTTTTTTCTATATTCCTGGCCTTTTCCCAGACCCCAGTGATATAAATTCAAAAACCACAGATGAAATCTTATTATCATGTTATCAGTTGGAGTTGAAAGAAACAGTGGGAAAATAGGACTAACTTCAGAGGTCTCCCTGAGATTTGTCTCTCTCTAAATGAGGCCCCAGCCACAGAGAAACTTCTCATACTTATTGAGGACTACAAACAGGCTCAGGAATTTGATGTAAGCAAGCTGCTATTTACATCTCCCTGCAGAATTCGCCAAACTCTTAAGTTTATGTATCACTATTTGGTAACCCTCCAGGTAAAAGAACAAAGAACAAATAGGGCACCTCCTCCAAGAATATGCTACCTTGCCTCCAGCTTGCTGGAATTCCAAGGGGCCAACTTCCTTAGGCTCTGTTCTTTGTTCCTGGGCTCCCTAGAGATGGTAAGTTTTTTGATCATATGACTACATGTTATTTTTACAGACTATTTAAAAAGTGAACGGAGTTACCAAACATCAACTTTTGTATTATTTTACACACAGGTTTGCTTGTGAAGAGCAGTCAGAATTGCTTGATTGACATAACAAATCTTTAATTTTCCCCCATAATATTCAACGCATTGCATACTTTCCCACTACATTGCTAAATGTAATTAAAGCATATTAATTAAATCCTGAAGTTCCTGTGAGTTGCTGTATTTAACAATCACAATGATTGTGGTGCTAAATTCCTTGGCACATGATCTTCAAATAGCCACTGCTGGGGCCGGCCAGAGAGTTCAGCATGCTAAAGTGCCTGCTTAGGCAGAACACAGTGTCCAGGTTCAATCCCACACGCAAGCTCCACCCCCAGGGTGCACTGAGACTGTGATTGAGACTGGGTGTGGTGGCTCAGGCCTGTAATCCCAGCGCTTAGTAGGCTGTAAACAGAAGAATCACTACAAGTTGGATCGACATAGTGAGACCCTGCAGACCGTGCAGACCATGCAGACCCTGGCCTAAATACATAACAAAAGAAAAAAAAAAAAAAAAAGCCACTGCAGGGTGAAACCAAAACAGGAGCTTCCTTGTCAGAGTCCCTGCAAGACTACAGCCCTCCAAGCATGACGAAATCACAGCCTCCCTGAGTGTTCCCAGTCTGCAGGCAAATATTTTATGGGACATTCCAACTTAATACACTTTGACAGCTGTGTTTTGAGAGACCTATACTCAATTAGAAAAATTTCTGTCTATTTCCCACTATTCTTTTTTCTCTCTAGTAGACAAAATATGGCACGAAAGTCAAGCAATGCTCTGGCCACAGCCTGCAGTTTAATCGCCACATTCCTGACAAGCAGCAGGAAAGGTCAAGGTCATAGTGCCAGCGAAAGTTTTGTCACCGAACCAGAAATCAAAGGATAATTGTTAAACGCACCTAGTCAACGATTCCTCTAGGAGAATAATAAAACCTGTGGGGTGAAAGATCAGTCCAAGTCCATGAAAGCTCAGAATTATAATTCTTATAGAAGTTCTGCTTCATTAATATCAAGTACTACTCAGAATCCCAGCAGAGCTCCATCCCATTAAGCAATTAATTAATGTAGAAATATAAATGATTTGTCTTCAACTGCATAGATTTGCTTACAATGAATTGCTTTAATCTTTTAAACTTCCAGTTTTCTGGAAATTCTGTAGACATTTTCAGAAAGCCCGTAAGACCAAGAGCAGCTGTCAACACTAAAGCGCTCTGTGCTTTTTTCACACGTGCTCATGAATGGAGCTCTCTGGAGGTTGCATCATATACGACACTACAGCAGACCCGGTGCACAGACAGGAGATCCCAGCTTGATCCTACACACTTTAAGAAGATTTGCCAGACCATGATACTGTTCTCACTGAATGTTTGTCTTAAAAATTGTAGTTATTTCTTATAAAAATGTTAGATGCATTAAGCCAGATCTGATGGTGCATTCCTGTAACCCCAGCACTTGGCGGCTGACTCAGGATGATTACAAGTTCGAGGACATCCTAGACCACAGCAGATAGTGAGTTCAAAGCCAGGCTGAACTACATAGCTAGACTTTGTCTCAGAAAACCACACATACACATACAAGAAATAGTTGTATTAACCTGTAATAGATTAGTTGTTTTGTTTTTTGATATGGGGCCAGTTTGGGCTACATAGTGAGTTCAAAACCTCAATGAACTACTAACTATGAACTATGTAGTTCGGGTTGGTCTGGAATTCACTATGAAGCCCAGGCTAGCCTGAAACTCTCAGCGATCTTCCTGCCTCAGCCTACCGAGTATTCTCATTCACTCTTGCGGTATTCTTCATTTATAGCCGAGGAAACAGAGGCATAGAAGTACTAAGCATGCAGGTCTACACAGCTGGTTGGTGGCGAGGCTGGGACTCCATTCAAAGTCTGATGTCCACATGCCAAACAGTGCTGCTTCAGTGCCTCAGCCTCCCACACGTCCTGGCAAAGGTTCTGTAAGTGCTCAGCCAATTCAGGGTCTGAAGCTGTGAGAATGAGTGGGCCAGGGACTCCACAAGTCTGCCTAGTTTCACACCCAGAGCTCATACTGCTGGTCCCCAAGCTACAGTTTAGAATATTGTTTTCTTCCCCTCTCTCTGGTATCTTGAGTCATTTTTTTTATCTTGAGTCTTCATGTGCTCATTTGCCTGTTTATTTTGACATACTGTTGTTCTAATTAAAAGCATTATTAGTCCCACTGGCATCTCATTCCACAACCCTCCCTAGCCTTCATGTAACCCCTATTTCTCTATTCTCAGGGACAACGCAGGGGAGCAGCGATTGTTCTAAACTGTCACAAGGGGGCGCTACCCACCACTCAAGAGCTCACACTGCCCAGCAGTCATCTTTACAGAGCTGTGAAGCTGTCCCTTCAGATGTACATATTAAAGAAGGGAGCTGAGAAAGGAAAAAAGCTAGTTGGAAAGCTGTATGAATTGGATGAGTACTGACAATTAATGGAACCCTGCTTTTACCCATGAGTTTTTCATATCCCTTGCAAATGCAGCATAAAGCTAGGAGTAGTTACTTGACTACACATGTCTGACATTTGATAATGGGATAGTTTGCAAAACATTTGTGGCTACGTGGCATGAATGTTGCTCTCCTGGTTCCTGAAGACACTTTGGAACATATTTTCATTGCCTTCACTATGCTAGCAAGGAAATCTAAAACCTGTTCCCTGATTAATCAAATTTCTTCCCTCTCCCATGCTTGATTCTTCACTCTAACACTCTAGTATAGGTGCAGTTGTGCCCCTATCCATACGTTTAAGTCCTACCTCCAGGAAATCAGAATGTGATTTTCTTTAGAGATGTGATCCAAGTTAAAGTGAGGTTAATGGTGGACTCTAATCCATTATGACAGATACCCTCACACACACGAAAAAGGAAGTTTGGAGACAGACATGCACACAGGATTGACGCCATGCAAAAATGAAAGCAGAGCCTGGGGTGACACATCCATGTGCCCAGGAGAAGCAACACTTCCCAGCAGTTACCCAGAGCCAGGGAGAGGCACTGAACAATTCTCCCACACAGCCCTTGGGAGGAAACCTGCTGACACCTCAGCCTGGACTCTGTGCTGCAAAACTGTGTGCATCCACACACTACTGATGCCTACGCCACCAGTTTGTGGTACTTTCTTTTTAAATTTTATTTATTTATTCTTTTTATTTTCGTTTGTTTGTTTGTTTGTTTGTTTGTTTGTTTGTTTTTGCAGAACTGGGGATTGAACTCAGGCCCTTTCACTTGCCAGGTAAGTGCTTATTCTATTGAGCTATCTCCCCAGCTCCCCCTTTTTTTTTAAATTTTAGAATAGTGTCTACAGGGTCTCTAAATAGATTTGACTCATAGTGATTCTCCTGTTTTCAGTCTTTTCAGCAAAAGGAAGGGGTTTTTCTCTGTGCTTGTTTGTTTTTATTTTTGCAGTACCAGAGATTGAACTCAGGACCCTACACTCGACAGGCAGATGCTTATTAGGTGCTGGAGAGCTATCTCCCCAGCCCTAAAACTATTTTTAAAACCTACTTTTTAAAACTTTATTTTTATTTTTGTTGGAACCAGTGATCAAACTCAGGACCTTGCACTTGCCAGGCAAACACTTATTCCACTGAGCTATCTCCCTAGCCCTTTGTGGCACCTTCTTAAGATAGTTGTTGCAGGGCACCTCTGGCTTACATCAGTTGTTTAAGTTCAGCTCAAGCGAATGTATTCACATCCAGGGGACCAGGGATCGATCCCCAGCTCCACAAACCTTACCTGACCTGCACAAAAGGCAGCCTGAACCAGACCAAAAAAAAAAAAAAGGTTATACTACAATCGTTGTTGCAAACTAATACACACAAATCACATATATGAACAAGCATCAAATCCACTCAGTCAACGCCTTTTGCTTCATGATCTGTAGAATAACCATTAACTTCTGTAGATCTTCAGTTAATTGAAAAAAATGAGAAAATGAGAAGCATAGTAATATGAATAGATAAATAAAAAACAGGAACTAGGGCCTTTTGAAAGTTATCTACATTGCTTTTGTCTTCACAGTACCAAGTTAATACTGATAGCTGCTGTTAACAAGTGCAGAACCAAGCATGCCTTGCTGAACCGATCGTTGATTCAGATATACTTCAAGACTGGTTCCCCATGAGAAGCAGGTGGCTTGTGTGTGCAGACTGACCTTGAAGAAAAGACCTGCGGATAAGCAGTCACCTGCTAGATAGCTTTTACAGGAAGCAGAGCTTCTGTTGAGAGGAGCCCCATCTGAGGGCATGCATGCCAGTCAGTACCTCAGGGGAAATGATCTCTGCGTAGGAAAACACCGGCAACATCCTGCACCCATAGCACCCTGCACATGCACTTCTGCCATTGCCAGAGGCTAACCTCGGCTCTCCCTTTTTTTTTTTTTTTTTTTTTTTGCGGGACCGGGGTTTGAACTCATGACCTTGTACTTCCCAGGCGGGCACTTTTGCCACAGAGCTATTTCCCCAGCCCCTTCAGCTCTCCCTTTGATAGTTCATTCCCTAACGTTACAGTGATCTGAAAGGAGGCCTACGTCAGAAACAAGCAAATGCTTTGTAGCTCAGGTGCCAGAGCCACAGTGCCTAAAACCAAAATCCAGGGCCATCATGATTGGCCAGATTACTTGGAATCAACAACTTCATAGATGCTTTTTTCACCTGGAAAATGCACACAATGAAAATGCCTCCATCTTAGAGTTTGTGTGAAAGGTAGACTTAAGGAACCTGGCAGTGAGTAACCAACCCTCCATAAATGCAGGATGGTATAATTATCATTGAATAATAGAAATTGTTCAATAATTTTAATGTAACCAAACAATAATTTTAAGCCCTAGATTTTAACTTCCTGGAGTTGTAATTGGCAAACAAAAATGTCCATATTCAAGTGTATATATTTATTTATTTCATGATCGATATATACTATACATTATACGCAGAAATCGTATGTATATAAAATCGTATGTTAATTAAAAATAAAACGACTTCAGGGCCGGCCAAATAGCTCAGCAGATTAGAGCACTTGCAAGCAGACTCATGGGCTGGGGGCCCCACCCCTGGGGTACACTGAGATAGCAACTAGACTGGGCGTGGTGGTGCGCACCTGTAAGGGAGGGAGATCTTTCTCTAATCTCTTGCTTCACCACTGCCCGGTCAGTGACAAGGGTAGGTGAAGGAGAAAGAGGACCGGGAGGAAGAGAGTGGCAGGTGGAGTGAAAAACAGCATGGGGAAGAGGGGAGGGAGAGAGAAGGAAAGGAGAAGCTAGAGCAAGCTTTGAAGCCAGTTCAGTTGTACCAGTGCTAGCTGGTATTTATAGGCAAAGATGGCCATTTCTAAAAACAAATTGCTGGTTCTGAGTAAATAATTATACCCAAACCAAGTGAAAATAGCCTGACTTAGATCTGTACCATGAGATCCTAAAAGACATGCTTTCTGTGACCCACACGCTACCCCTCACAAAAGGAAAATGAACACTTAGCCATTTGAAAATCAATACTTTCATAGCACAAAAAGTTCCTTATGGCATCACGCGTCAGTTTTATTAAAGGACAATGTGTTTCTTCAAAGCAGCTTCCAAGACTGAGTTTCCCTTCCTTGATTTTCCTACAGCTTCTAGAATGGCTTTATAGATTCTTATGGAGAGATGGAAGTTTTTCGATTTGGACTCTCTCTTTAGGGAAGGCTATCAGACTAGCCAGTATTCCAGATGCAGTGTTCTACCAAAGAGTAGGGGGCAAGGCCTGAAGATTCCTATATTTCACATAATACCTGAAATCCTATTTTATCACAGTACCACCTTCTACCACGAAGACACATATTTTTCAGAAACACTTTCATAAGTTTTCACCTATTCACCTATCCTTCAAATGATACTTGATATTAACTGGTTACCAAATGCAGTACTATAATCAAAAGTAAAATAACTACATGGGTTTGGATTTGGGTTATGCTTGGAAATTAGGCATAGAAGGATAAAGACATGTACTGTGGGAGTCACTAGATACATGTGGCTATTTCAATTTAACCTATTAAAATTGTATAGAATTTAAAATTCACCCCTTCAGTCATCCTCACCACTGTGTTGGGTGACACAGATATATAAACTACTGGTTGTCTTTTATAGAGTATGATCTGAACAAACACTAGCCTGGTAAGGAGATCTCAGTCGTCAATCTTTTAAAAATCTGCATCCTAAATCCCCTTCTGTGCATATTAAAACACTAATACTATAAATCTCGACACAGGTGCTAGCATCAGATCTACCTGTTTTCTGTAGCGGAGCTTCACTAGGTTGCTTAGGTTGGCCCTGAATTCACAACCCTCCTGTCTAGGATTGAGGTGAGCACCCCCATGCCCAACTACACAGAGCCAAGTTTGAATCCCAGCTGTTATTTGGTGGCAGTGTGAGTTACTTTGAACCACGACTTCTTTGCCTGATAAATGACAATAGAATTCCTTGGTATTGTTAAAGAATGAAATGAGACAATACATATAGAATTAAAGAAAGTGCTTCAAAAATAAAAGCTCAATAAGTAAAAATATTCTAAATTATTCTTCCTCAAAGTTCAGAGAAGTGTTACTGGTTTCATTTCAGAATTTCTCAAATTTACTAACCTTTCTTTTAAAGTTATGTGATAAATATATGAACAGTCCCCTAATAGATCTACTACCTAAGCACAAGAACTTGTGAACATTTTACTTTATATGGCAAAAGGAACTTTGAAGCTGTGCTTAAGATAAAGATTTCTCAGGCCAAGGAGATAGCTCAGTGGTCTAAGCACCTGTCTAGGCAAGTGCAAGGATGTGGATTCGATCCCCGGTACCACATGTCATGCCAGACCCACGCCGGACACACCAAGAAGGCCACCTGGTCACCAGGACTGGGTGTTATGGTGCATGTCTATAATCCCAGCACTGGGGAGGATGAAACAGGAGGATCACTATGAGCTCAAGCTGCATAGTGAGGCCCTGCATCAAAAACATAAAACAGGAAGAAAAAAAAAAAGAAAGAAAAGAGAAAAAAAGATAAAGATTTTGAAGAAAGATAAAGATTTTCAGATGTGGAGGTTAGCCTGGATTATAGAAGCAATATTCAGATCGCTTCAAAGCCCGGCACCTGAGGATGCATAAGGACAGGACCCTAGCGCAGGTGCACAATGGGCTACATTTACATAAGCAAGACTCAGGCTAGAGAACTATATGTGTGCTACAGGGCTGTGGCAGTACACAACCATAATTCCTTATATTGTCTCAGAGAATGGACAGCATATTCCAGCCAAACAGTAGTGAACACGCTTGCTTGGTGTTGCTGCTGATGTCGGAGCACCATCGTGGGGACCTCACCTGTGAAAATATCCCCCTATCCCCCACCCCACCTGAGCAAAGTGTATATAATCAAGGAACTTCATAAGAGGGAGGCAGGAGAGTCTGTCAGAGGAGACGATGTAATGATGGAAATGAGAGTGGGGATTCGAAGATGGAGGAAGGGGCCACGAGCCCAGGAATGTGAGAAAATGTGGGAGAGGCAAGGAAGCAGACTTTCCCCTACAGCCTCCAGAAGGGATATAGCCCTGCAGGCATATTGATTTTAGGGTTGCTTAACTTTATGCTGTGATTTGTGTTGCCTTCCAATAATAAATTTACAACAATTTATGCAGAAAGAGCAATAGTAAACCCATAAAGGTTGCCTGAAAATGTCTTTTCTCCCTGAGGGGGCACTGGCTTGATGTAAAGAACTGAAATCAGATTGAGGAATACAGGTACACAATCTGTCTTATAATTCAGCAACTAACAGTTTTGTCACTACCGCAAGTCACAACCTCTGGAACACCACAGTCTCCTATAAAATATTACAACCTCTTCTAGCTAAACATATTTATGAAGGTAAAAACTATAAAGATGTTTCCACTTCTTAATTATAAGGAGATAAAAACAGTGCACAAAGCAGAAATATTTTAGAGGAAAACTGTTAAATGATTGAAATAATTTCCTACAGTTTCAGCAAGAATTTGTAATGAGGAAGGAGTTTGTTGTTTTAATGCACTTAACAGAAAAGATCACCGAAAAATATTTTGTACCCAGTGGAGCTGTATATTTTATGGTCAAGTAAAACAGTAATACAGCCAAGCCAGGTTCATTTGCCTATTGTGCAGTGTTACAATTCCTGAAAAGACACATTTCACAAGAGAGAAAGAATTTACACAAGATGCAGATATATATGAAGTCAGGAAAGTGAGCCTCAAATCTGAGTGCCCGGGAACAGGGCCCAGAAACAGCTAGGAGCTGGTAAGTGATGGGGAAAGGAGATTGAAACAAACCCCTGACTGTGACCACCACGGCCCACATGCCAGACTTGCCTCTCATCAATGAGAAGCCAGTGACTAAGAGTCCATGAAGACTAAAGGGCTCATTCAGCAATGAATGAGGTGATTTATTCAGGTTTTCCCTCCATTTAGATAACACTAATTTTTTTTTTTCCTTCCCAGAGTAAATATAAAATTAAAACCTGTGGAATAAGTGCTTGCCTCTCTCATTTTAAAATTCAGCAACTAAAAAACAGCTTTGTACTGACCAGTGACCAACTTCCTCAAGTCTAGGACCCCAGGAAGGCGATGCATGGTCCCCTCCTCATGCCATCCAGGTCAGAACAGCACTGAATCTTTGAACAACGCACTTCCTTCCGCAGCTCTTCTAGCCCCAGGATGTTGGAAGACTTTGAAGATGCCACGCTCTCTGTGGCTTTGGTCATCACAGAAACAGTTCTCTAATGGTGCTCAAGAGACCATCACAAACATGCTGACTACTCAAGTTAGGTAAGATAGGAAAAACTTAATATCCCTAAAAACTGGAGAGGCATACTTTAATGGGTGAACTGTTTGACACATGAATTATAGCTCAATGAAATAGAGTTTTGTTTTCCTAAGTATATGAAAAAATTCATGGTACAGGGTAGTTTTTGTAGACAGGATTTCACTGTACAGTTCAGGCTGGCCTTCAACTCACTTTGTAACCCAGGTTGGCCTGGAACTCTCAGTGATCTTCCTGCCTCAGTCTCCCAAGTTCTGAGATTAAAGGTATGCATGCCCTGCCAGCAATGAATTTTTAATGACTAAATTTTATTCCAAGTGACAGAATGTACCTTTCAGTAAGGGTCTACATCAAACAATACCCTACAAAAATAAGACACCTATAGCCAAGAATAGACTTGTTATGTCTAAAACAGGACTATTCTGGGCTTTTAGAAATATTTTAGGGCTGGCCCGATAACTCAGTGTACTAAAGCGCCTACTTAAGCAGAGCACAGCCGGAATTTGATCCCCAGCATATGGTGCCTACCCCCACCCCCAGGCAAACAGAGATGGCGATTGAGACGGCATGGTGGCATGCACCTGTAATCCCAGCTCTTGAGGCTGTAAACAGGAGGATCACTACAAGTCTGATCTACTACTGAGACCCTGAACACACTGTAGACCCTTCCCTAAAAAATACAAAGAAACAAAAAAGGAAAGAAGAAAGAAAGAAAGAAAGAAAGAAAGAAAGAAAGAAAGAAAGAAAGAAAAAGAAAGAAAGAAATATTTTAGCACTTTACTTGCTGAAAATGTTCTGTCCTACAAAGGACAGAGGACACAAAGGTGTCCCTACAAAATAGCCACCAATGTCTTCTTCATTGAAAATAAATCAATCACCAACACACTCTCTATGGTCTTTTTGGTTAACTAAGGCCCTTGATTACATTTATAAGAAAAATAGTCTGCAATTACAATTTGCATTATAGTCACATAAAAATAAACTCTTAAAAAGGAAAAAAGGACAAAATGATATACCTCAAAATATTAGCTGTAGTCACATTTGGTAGGACTACAAGTGGTGTGTGTGTGTGTGTGTGTGTGTGTGTGTGTGTGTATCAGTCAATCAACTACATCAAGCATCACACCTGGGCAAGTTTCCTGAAGATAATTCAATGTGGTCCAATGTGGTAAGTCCACTTATCTTTTCCAAAATCAGAAAATTCCTATACACCTTACATTATGATGTTTATAATATAATTTGAAATAAGCCACAGACAGCTTTGTCAAAATCCCAAAGATTTTGAAGCAGAGAAAACAAAGGGATTTCAGAGGCTGAAGCAGGAGGATCACTGCAAGTTTGAGACCAGCCTGGGCTATAATGTGAGCTCAAGGCCAGCCTGAATTGCATAGCAAGATCCTGTCTCAAAAAAGACCAAACATAAATAAATAAATAAATAAATAAATAAATAAATAAATAAATAAATAAATAAATAAATAGGATTTACATAGCTATTAAGGTTTTACAGTTATCCTAACCTCTGCTTGAAAAACAAAACCAATGAGTGCTCTCCTAATGTGTGTGTGTGTGTGCGCATGTGTGCATATGTGCATATGTGCGTGTGTGTGTGTGTGTGTGTGTGTGTGTGTGACTGGCAGGCCCTGTGGGTGGGGCTGGCACCACAGTTGGTCCCAGAGGTTGCCTAAGGATACCTACCTAAGCTTCCCTAAGCAGGTGCTTTAGACCGCCGAGCTATCTCACCAACCCCTACCCTCCCAATTTTGTACTCTGTGTTAATTATACGTTCTCCAAGAGGTAAAACACAGTCAGTAGCAAAGCTTCAAAGATCATTCATGTGTCACTGATCTTCCCAAATCAAATTAATATCTTTGAAAAGGAAAACAGTAACAAAGGGGCACATTTGGCAAGAAAATAAACAGGCTGGTTTATTTTTCCAGTTCCATTGATGGAACCATCCACTGCTATTCTCAGAATCATTTCAGTCAACTCTTATTTCTGGTTAATAAGAAATGGCTAGTTTCAAAATCTGGCTCATAGCTTCTAAGGTAATTTTTGTAGCTTTTCCACAATTTTCTGTAGCTGCTTTATCTTTTCTATGAACCAGAAAAAATAATCTTCTGTGAAAAAATTCTAATAAAACTTCTTAAATTTTCTAGGAAATTAAGGCCTACTTAAAAAACACACAGCCTCCCCATTTTTCTTACAAATGTGTCCAATTCAGCATCTTTGCGATCCCTCTCACGTATCCTTCTGGCCAGGGAAGACTACAAAACCCAAGCGTCCTTGATGTAACGTACTATATGTTACTCAGGTCTCAATTGCTCTATACTGGACTTGGAGCTGGGGAACAGGGAAAGCAGTGATGTGGTTTCAGAACAACACTCTAAAGCCAGGTGTGGCTGTGTGCAGCACAGCACTTGGGAAACAGGCAGCAGGATCCCTGCAAGTTCAAGGCCATCCTGGACTACATAGTGAACACTCTCATGAATAGGAATGGATGTTTAAGATCCAAATTATAATATTCTATCCCTGGGCCCCAAGGGTTCAGGTCCATCTCATGATGAAAACTGAATTTGGTCCACTTCAAGATATCCACAATCATAACTGTTCCTATATAGCTCAAAAGTCCAACACTGAATTATCCAGGGAGACACAAGGCAAACTCAGCTATGAGGCCGTAAGTTAAGTTTCCCTTAGCTTGGTGCTCCAAAGATTTTCAAACTTCTGTACCAATTTCAAAGTCTTCTCCAGATCATCAGATATATAGTAATAGCAAAGACTTTGCTTCTTGGTACTAATTTTTTTTGTCAATTGGATTTCCATTGATGTGGACTGTATGTGAGGAATGCTCTTCATCTTGAAAGAAGCATCTCCTTCAGTAGACCTTTGTTTGATGGCCTGTATCCCACACCACCACAATCTTTGCAGAAGTAATAGCAGAAAATCTCCTAAGCATGGAGAAAGAATCTGACATACAGTAAGTGAAGGATACAGAACTCCAATTAGCCATAAGCCAAATAAATCTACACCCAGGAACAAAATAGTCAAGATCCAAGAAATTCTGCAAAAAGGACAGAATATTAAAAGATGTAAATAAATAAATAACAGCTGTTACATGAGGGAGATAGCTCAGCAGCTTAAGTGCCTGCCTGGTAAGCACAAGGTCATGAGTTCAATCTTCCTTACCAAATAAAAGCTGTTAGAGAAAATGAACAGATCACTGATAATGGAAACCCCACCAGAATCACAGTAGATTTCTCAACACACAGCATCAAATGAAGAGGAGCTTAGAGTGAAATACTCCTGATCCCGAAAAAAAAAAATTCTACCCCAAATTGATGTACCCTGAAAAACTATCAAAATTAATAGAGAAATAAGATACTTTCATGACAAAGAACTGAAGAAATTCATGACCACCAAAACAAGCGTAAAAGCCGGGCATGGTGATGCATGCCTATAATCCCAGCCCTTGGGAGGCTGAGGCAGGAGGATCAGTGTGAGTTCAAGACCAGCCTGGGCTACAAAAGTGAGCTCAAGGCCAGCCTGAACTGCATAGGAGACTCTGTCTCAAAAAGACAAAAAAAGAAAAAAAAAAAAAAAAAAAAAAAAAAAAAAAAAAAAAAAAAAAAAAAAAAAAAAAAAAAAAAAAAAAAAAAAAAAAAAAAAAAAAAAAAAAAAAAAAAAAAAAAAAAAAAAAAAAAAAACACTAAGCACAGCAAGCAATTAAACAGAGGGGAAAAGTAGAGAACTTGGAGCAGGAAAATAACATGAAAAATATAAGACACCACATATATTATAATCATCAATATAAATAGCCTCAACTAGAGCTTGGACTCTACGAAAAATCTTTTCATGTGAAGATTGGATATGCAAAATTATGAGTTAACATGCCCACTGCAAAAGCTTGAGAATGGTGAGGTCCCTAGAACAAGCACAGCTGGTGGTGCAGCAGGTGTGAGAGTGAAGGCGTGGCATCCATGGTATCCTCAATGGCTGTTCCACAGGGCGGAGTTTAGACCTCAAACTCTCATGACTTTGGCTGACCAAGGGTCTTTTGTCTGTTAAGAATTCCTGTTAGTGGGGTTTAATTTTATTTACTTATTTATACTCAGAAATCAACTCTACTATGCACTAAACACCTATGTTCCTCTGAAATTCACTTTAATACCCTAATTCCCAATGTGATGGTATTTGGAGATGGAACTTTTGGTACATAATTAGGTCATGAGGATAGGAACCTTAGGAATTAGAGTCCTGACAAGATGACGGGAGAGATACATTTTTTGTCCCTGTCATGGGAAGATGAAACAAAAAGTGGCTATCATCCAGGTGAAGAAAACTCACTAGACACTGACTGCCAGCACACTAGTCCTGGTTTTCCTGGACCATAAAAGATAAATACGTACAAGCCACTCAGTCGATAGCAATTTGTTATAGCAGGTGAACAAACTAAGATCAACTCCCACAAGTTATATCTAAAGAGAAGGAATGAAATAAAATACATGCTAAGGACTACTTGCCAAAGGCTCTTGTCCAAGGACAATGATGATTTTATCTATACAAAAAGTATAGGAAGCACAGTGTGCCTGTGGGACCCTACCCTCAGACTAGGGAAGTATTCATGCTGGTTTTTTATTTTTAAGACAAAGACATTAGTGAGACAGCACTGATAACTGGTGCAGCAGAACTTGATGGAACTGAGCCCCGAGAACTACTCTGCTTCACCGAAAGCTTGTCTGTCGTTGCGCATTCAACCCAGCTGGGCCGAGAGGCTTCCATGTCTCTGCTCTGCCTCAAGATGAAGGCCTAGAGCGAAGATGTGTATTATCCTCAAGGGCCCAGCACACACCAGGTTGCATCTTATGAAAACTCATAAAGGATTTAAAAAATATTTTTTAGCAATCATTTTTCTAAATTTAATTGAAATGATTGCTTTTCATGGGGATGAAAATATAATTTTACCAACAGAAGATACTGTATGAACCCCCACCCTTACATCTGCACAACTCTTGTTTGGTCACCCCAAAGGCAACTCTGTTGATGGGCTGTTCCACTCCTAGGGAGTCGTGCTTACAACAGCTTCTCTCTCCTGGTCAGAGACAGACCTTGGCTGTCTAACAGATTCTTTACAAAACAATGAGGCTTTACCTAGTAAATGTGTTATAAAACTTACAAAATTATATCCCAATCATTGTAGGAATTTTATCTTTCTTCTCAGTTAAATTTTTATTAAGGAATGGACCGGGCACATTAGCTCATGCCTATAATCCCAATACCATAGGAAGCTGAGACAGAAGGATCCAAGTCCTGCTGGTCAACTTAGTGACTTGGTGAAACTCTGTCTCAAAATTTAAAAGAGAAAAGGATGAGGAAGAGAAACAGGAGGAGGAGGACTGAGGATGTAGCCAATGAAAAGCCCTGGGATTCTGGCTTCAACCCCCAGTATAAAAAATAAATAAATAAATAAATAAATAAATAAATAAATAAATAAATAAATAAAAAACCAACTAGAAAAGAAAAGCAAAAGAAATGCTCAGGAAAGGGGCAACCCGCTTGTGTCCCCCTTCTGTTCTCTGACAGACGCTTTCTTTCTCTCAATATTCAGCTCTTTAAAAAAAAATGCTCAGGAAAGACTGATGAAAAAAAATCACAAAAGAATCACAAAAGAAAATCACAAAAGAAACATTCCACGAAAGAAACATTGAGAAAAGTATATAGTTGTTATATATAATAGCATGTATCATTTGCCCTGAAGTAACAGTTAGTCTCTTGATGCTATTCATTTCATTAAAGTCACTTTTCATATTCATCATCATTCAATTTATTTCTTTGCAGATATTTAGACTCTGAACTGCTACCACATATAAAATCCTTCTCCTGCATCCTAACTTGTCCTTCTCCTGAATGCTGCTATAAACGGCAGGCCATGGCATATAGTGTTTGATGCTGACTGACTTAGCATGAGTCCTAGGCTGTGAATAAATTATAAATGTTCTGCATCAAAAAAAAGAATATATATTGTTCTCAGCTTCATATGGGATGTTCTCCAAAATAGACCATATACTAGCACATAAGCTTAAATAAATGCAAAGGAATTGAAATTACTCCATGCATATTATCTGACCATAGTGCAATGAAACTGGAAACTATTGACAAAAGAAATTCCAAAAGCTCATAAACATATGGAAATTAAATACCACCCTGTTGAGAAATCAATAGGTCTCAGATGAAATTAAAGAAAAAATTAGACAATATTTTTAATCAAACAAAAGTGCAACTTGCCAGAACCTGTGGGACACAATGACAGCTGTCTTATGAGGGAAATTTATAGTGATGAATTCTCATCAGGAAAATAAAATGAGTCTAAATAAAGAACCTTATGCTACACCTCAAGTTCCTTGAAAAAGAAAAGCAAGCCAAGCACAAAACATGAAGAAGGCAGGAAATTATAAAGATCAAAGCAGAAATTAACACAATGGAGACA
>PVKN010017400.1:0-17356 GCA_004027915.1 Capromys pilorides | reverse complement strand
ATCTTAACTCTTCAATGTTTGAGGTTGATATACCTTTCCTTAACTTGCAATGTTTGACATAGGAAATTAGAAACTTTTAGATTACATAATCAGATAAATGGAGAGGTTCATTGCTGTAAAGAAATATAATACTATTATGACTTCTTTCTGTAGAGTAAAAGTTGAGTTACTTAGAGATACGAGAACAAGAATAGTGCAATATCCACACTACCAGTATAAAAATACTATGTGTCTAATATTGCGCTTCTGAAGGGGTCAGTAGGAACAGAGTAACAGGAAGCCAACTTCAAAGTTACCTACAGTCCCACTCCCACACCTGAGCTGGCAAGTTTTGACTCCAGGACACCACTGACTCTGGCACCTGCCTATTGCAAAAGGAAAAGGTGTCAACATGCTTAAGCAGAACCTTGTCTCAGTGTCTTTTGTATCAACTGACTCTTTTTTCTTTCAGGAAAATCAGATCAAGTCCTTACTCAGTTGGTGTGACTTTACACATGTAATGTACTCACAGAGGCAAAGCGATGTAACTAACACAAAGGAACCCAATACTTGGAGCACTTTCTGTACAAAGAATAAAACATCACTGATTCCTAGATTTAGAAGAGTTCATTTATGTTACCTCATCTCTTAGTAAAGTTTACTTATTACACTAAGAAAGTAGTGTGGTCAAGCCCCCAAGGAGCTCAGAACGTTGTGTTGACTAGTGACAGCCTAACTCTGATGAAGTAACACCTGATTTACTAATATACTTATGGCAGAGTTCATGTAACCAAGCCTCCTGGGCTTGAATCTTGTGAAAGTACACTACATATAATTATGGACGTTATATAACTTTTCATGTGACTTCTCTGTCCTTACATAGGGTAAGTTTACTATAAAGCAGTAGATCATTTTATGGCTGAAACAGCCTCACACATCTCAAGTTTACATAGATTGCTATAAGAGGCTGTACTGAGTGACTGATTTATTTATTTTTTTTTTCATTTTATTTTAAAGAGTAAAAACAGCAGAAACAAATATAGAAAAACAGTAACAAGTAAGAGTACATATAGTTCAGAATCTCAAAACAAGAACAAAAAATTTAACAATGGTTGTATTACATATCTTCATCATCAAATCTTTTTAGATTAATAGACATAGGAGTGACTGATTTATGCCATCTCGTTTTATGAGAATTCAGTCTGTGATGTTCACACAATGACAAAGGCAGCTAGCAGTGCCTTTCGCGGAATATGTTCCCATCGTTAGGTGCTATGGCTGTATTCACATAACACAGTGCTTGAACATTATTGCGCCTTTAATAAATTTGATTGAGTGGATAGCTTGGGTTCATATTGAAGTTGCTTCTTGCAGTGTGGACTGCAGATATGTGCCTGGTAAAGATGAAAAAGTTTCCCCTTGAATGAAACTGAGGACATGTCTGTTTGCTGGTTTTATTTCTGCGCATTGAAACCAACCAAAAACTTTCACCAGGTTCAGACACCACACTTATTCGAGCAGGTGATTTCAACTAGTGTTTGTGAAGTGCTATCGTAAAAGTAAGTGGGAAAATTAATAAAGATAGGAGCCAAGCTTGATTAGTGTTAAAAAGTGGGAGCAGCAATTTTATTTCTTTGAAGTTACAGCCTCAGTGAAATTTGATGAAGCAGTAAGCATTTTCAGCAGGACAGGTGGAAAGTTAGATGAAAATTAAAAGAAATGCAAAGAAAATTCAAAATAAATAAATAAAACAATTAAATTGCAGAATGAGGGCAAATTACATGTAAATATATGTTGATATATTGTTAACAGGTTAAGAACAACTTCTATTTCTTTATAACAAGTTGCAAGGATATTATTTTCAAATGTCATTTTTCTTAACTTTGTAACCTTAGATATAGACAAAGCATAGGTAAAGGATTAAAATATGGCTATTGGGCTGGAAAGATAGCTCGGTGGTCTAAGCACCTGCCTGGCAAGCACAAGTTCCAGGGTTCAGTTCCCGGTACTAAATGCTGTGCCAGCCCAGTGCCAAGCTGGTCACTGAAACTGGGCACGGTGGTGTACTCCTGAAATCCAAGAGTTATGGAGGCTGAAACAGGAGGATCACTATGAGTCTAAGCTGCTTAGTGAGACCCTGTACCATATAAGTAAATAAGTAAATAAAATATATTTGGAAGTAATAGGGTTATTGTCTTTATATTTGTAGAGGTTGGGGGCTGGGGAGATAGCTCAGGGGCACAAGCGCCTGCCTGGCAAGTGCAAGGTCCTGAGTTCGATCCCCAGTTCTGGAAAAAAAAAAAAAAAAAGGTATATTTGTAGAGGGCGTTTCAAATATTTTAAGGTAACATTACCTTGAAGCCACTTTATTGTTTTTCTCTTCGAACCTATCTTCTCTGCTACATATAACACACCTCTGTAATCCCAACACTTGGGAGGCTGAGACACAGACAGTTTTGAGTTCAAAGATGAACCTGAACTATATAGTGAGAGCCTGCCTCTAAAGCAAAACAAAATTCAACAAAATATCTATCACGTTCCGTAAGATACGATAACTCAGAAGCGTTTGATCCTTTTCAACTCTTTAAAACATTGCTATAAATAAAAGAACAAAAAAAAAAAAAAAATAGGTGAAAAACCAATACCCTTCTCGCGAAACCTTTGCTTGACTTGGTTTGACTTAAAACATTCTTTTCTATGGGCTTTGCCAGATTTTGCACCACAGACCTGTGGGCACCTTGCCCTGTTTGACATAATTACTTGCTCTTCTTTCCTTAATAGCTCTCATAAAAATCTCTGACTCAGACCAGCTGTCTAAGGTCCTCCCCTCACCCCAGTCTTTACAGCACTTGCTAGGGGCTCATTGATTACTGCGGAAACATTTGCTAAGTGTCCTTGACTTGGGTTTTAAGTAAAACGTTTTCCAAGGAGTTGTGCTTCCCTTTGTTTTCTGATTTTAAATAGGGTTGAAACATATAGCAGACATGATCTTGTCTTTGAAATAGAACTCTGTTGTTTGCTCTCACTGTATGGCACTCAAAGTCATTGAGGGCCTGTGTGCTTCCAGGTCCTATGTTCATCTTTGCAGGTATTACACTCACACTATTAACCCCAAAATAGGACAACCTGCTCTCAGACTTGTATATTAACAACAATCAATGAAGTACACATGGGCCATAAATGCCTCTTACTATGTTCCCATTCAGATGCTAAGTAGGAACTTGGTATTTATTTTTTAGTGGTTCGCTAGCCATAGGCCACATGGTCCACCAGTAATGGAAATCGCAGACTATTAGAGCAAAAGAAACAGCAAAGGGGTAGCTATTTGCACACTCGTACTCACAGGAGCAGGATAGATGCATTTGCGTCACTTTATTCACTGACCTAATTTTCTTTTGTTGAGCCTCCTTCCTGTCTTGTTAATGATACAGGGAACAAGGAGATTTAACTTGCTAATTAAAAGTAGTCCAGTTACTCCAGATTTTAAAATGTGTTTTTCAAATAACTCATAGTTAAACATGCTAAAACTGTTAGTCTTCTTCTGCTTCCTTATGCTTTTTTTTTTTTTTTCCTTACAATACTGTCTGGTATAGAAAGGCTGCAGAACTTCAGTGACTTATAAAGGGGCATCAGGGGCAATATAGAAGTGAACCTGGACTACAAATTGATATCTGCTAACTCTGGCTGAGCCGCGCTATTCCCCTTAATGCCTGTTGACCTTTGCAATTATCAGTCATGAACCCTTAACTCCACTGACTGCTGGGTTAGGTGACAGCAGTCACCATGAACAAAGGCGAAAATGGGAAGTCCATTAGTGTCCATGACAGTGGCTACCTTGTGCTTAGTTTTATATCTGAAAGCTAATGCACATATTGCTTCGTTTGGTTTACCCCATTATTCATTCAGTATCACAACGCTTTTCATCTGTCAGATATTGCCCTAGGTTCTAGACTATTTACATTAAACAAAACCAACAAATCTCTGCTTTTATGAAATGTATGTATTTGCATTATTAGCTCCTAGATCAGATTTTGAGAAGTGTGAAATGATTTATTTTATAAATAATAATAATAAAAGCTTCCAAAAATAGTCATTTCTCTGAAGTCAAGAAACAGATTAATGGTAAACCCACCATCCAAATTCTTATTTCCCAGTGAATAGCTCTTATTTTATAGTAGCTTTCAGAAAACTGCTTTCTATGAACTATAGTTGCTGACTGTATAATTTTTATAAATCAACTTTTGCGGGGACATAGCCAAGCTATTTGTTTTGCTATTGTCTATAGCTGCGTTTGTCTAACAATAGCTGAGCTGGATAGTTGTGGAAGACACCATATGCTGCACACTGTAGATCCTAAATATTTACCATAGAAACTACTACAGAAAATGTTAGCCAAGCCCTATTTTGTAATTCAGAAATCCCTCCTCTTGACAATTGCCTAAACCAAGGTAAATGCCTGACAATATGGACTCCAATGGATACCATTTACCACCTGAGTTCCCTTGAACAAGTCAATTAACCTCTCTGAGATTCAATTCCTTCATCCATAAAATGAAGACAATAATTAGTCCATTGTTAGCAGTGAGGACTAAATAAACCGGTGTATGTTAAATTCAGAGCTAGTGAGATGAAAGGATCTAGTTGTTACATTCTTAGCTGGATAGCAGCTCCATGAGCCTTCTCATCTGTAAAAGGTGAGGGTCTAGGTAAGAATTTGTTTCTCTCAGTTTTAGAGGAGATTTTGTGCACAACTTAATGTGAGGCTTATATGCAGCACTCAAGAGTCAGCCAGGAGTCTGGGAATTGGTGGTCTCTCAACAACACAAGAGGCAACTTTTTCTCATAAATTTATGGTTCTCTACCCTGAGGGTTCTGAGTTGTGGGACTGACTTAATGAGAAGAGTTGAATACAGAGCAATTGTATTCCCATTAACTGGACGACAGGGCCCTTGACAATGCTGCTGGAGTCTCAGCATATTCCTTCCTCTCAGGTATAGTCTTAGAACCAGCACTGATTGGTTCATTACATACAAGATTGTTTCTGCCTCTCAAATCAGCAGTCTCCTAAGATTATTCTATGATGATCTCAACAGTCTAAATTTCACTTTATAGTGGAATGGTTAAGCCGCTACAGAGGCTATGTGAGGTATCAAGAGAGGCCGAGTCTCACCACCTGTAAAATAAGAATGGAGACTAAAATGTGTTTGGTAATTCTCAGTGGAACCTGCAGACCATTTATAATACTGGAGTTAAAAGAATCAAGATAATACATAGCTTACAAATGTAATCTAATTTCATCTTCACCATTATAATCAAATTAGCAAATAAGTGTCTAAAATTTTGCATGTACCAATGTCTGTGCTAAGAGTTTTGCAAATTTCATTTTAACTAATACTCATAAGTATCATGATGTAGTCATCATCTTACTTTTACTTTACAGATCACCAAGTCAAGTCTCAAAGATGAACTAGTTTGCAGTGGATGTCACAGCCAGCAGAGCTCAGGGCATGGGGTAGGGGGACACATCAGGCCTTCTTATCAATACTGGCACACATTTTACAGATTCCAGATTTGTGTTTATGCAGCTTTTTTGGAAATATTCAGATTTTACTTAAAGGCTGCCATATTCTTAACTTCCTCAGCAAATCTAATGATACTAATCATTTTCTCATTCACTTTACATGGACACAGCTTTCAGCATACCACAAAGAAAAACAAGAGAAACAAAATCAACACAAAACTCCAAAACAAAAGCCTACTCTCTTTAAGGTCTTCTTTGGTGTTTTCTTTTCCTTCTTTCTGCTAAACATTCTCTAGGCTACTATAGTTTTATATAAAACTATGATTTGCATAAAATCCTCACTGTTAACTCAGGCTGGTACCAGTTATGACTAATGCCCCAGATTTATTATATATTATTCATGTCTCCAAGACCTAGAACAAAAGTTATCTATGTAACATCTCATTTAATCTTCACAACAACTATAAGCTAGATGTTATCATTCCCACTTTTCATGCAAGAGCAAAAGCAATGTCAGAAAGATTAAATAACTTGATGAGATTTATACTACTTGTAAAAGTGGAGCTAACTTTTGTATCAAAATCCACTATGCAAATGTTTCCATGCTTATAAATAAAAAGGTATAAATACTATTTTTGTCTCCATAACCTGTTTTTTTCAGTTTTCTCCCTAGAGCTATCTCTAATATGCTCTATAAAATATCACCATTCCTTGTTTCTGAAGGAATGCTTCATACTTCTCTGTGCAGTCTTACCTTCTTTCTGCTTTCTTTCTGTCTACCTGCTGTTAGCTTTGTCAATCATTTTTCCCTATCTCCACACCTTACACTGAGTGTGGGGAAATGGAGAGTGTTTATTTTACTTACTGTCATAGGAAATATAGTAATTTCCACAGTACATCTTCATTAAAGAACCTCCCCTACTACACTCAGACAAATACTTGCTGGGAAAGTACGTACTGCTCATGGTATCTGATATTGGGCTGTCTTTTGCTAGTGTAGAAACTTTTCCCATCTTGAGAGACTGGCTCATTTCTAGCTCAGACTGGAGATGCTTGAAAGTCACTTAAATTTATCTGTCCATTCCTGGAATATCACAGATCATTTCAAGAGAGATCATTAGAAGGAACAGAAGAATCTAAGGACTGAGAGAGTTGGTGTAGAACCTTATATGAGATCACAAAAGTTGGACTTAAAAGATTCTGGGTTTATATCAGTTTTCTACTTAGGAACCAAGCTGTCTTGGACAATTATTAAACAACACTGAATCCCATTTCTATTATTTCAGAAGCACCAATCTGCATACTTCACTGAGTTGTTCATTCAGTCTATGAGTTTTGAGTGTCAGCTTTGTATCACGGTTCTTCTAAATGTTGAGTTGAAAACTGGCATAAGTCAAGGTATAGAGTAGAAATTGAAAATATAGATTACAAGAGCCAAAGAAAATGCTAAATGCCATCCATTTGGTCAGGGAGGGAAGATTCCCCTCAGTCAATTAGTACCGATTGTTTGCAGGAATTGAAGAATGATTTCTCCCTAACTATTACGACCAAGGTAGGTTGGAGATGCAGAGATATTCTCAGAGCATAATCATAATACCTGGCCTGATAAAACCTTAATTTGTGAATTGAGGTAAAAAATAAGTGTGTGATAATGCCTAAAATACTCCTCACAGCTGGTTAAACATGAAACAAGTCACCTTAATTATGAATCAGAATGCAAACAATCAGAAATTGCTGGAAAATTGGAAGTCTATGGTCACAAAAGAGGAGTCCAATCAACTGGGAGTTAGTGAAATCTTCCATGTGAGAAGCAGGCTGCTAATAGAGATGTGCAAAATACAGTTTAAACTCTCATTGTGATTTTCATGAAAAATGATGCCAGGATATCGACACTGCCTGAGGGAGAACTGCTCTCTGCTCATGCATCCTTCCTAAGGCAATCTTCAGGGAGAATGATTTCCTACACTTAATAACAGTCTGCTGTGTTCAACACACTGGCAGGCTAGTCACTTCGCAGAAAACATACATTTTTGAATGGTTTTAATTTGATACTCTGAGACTTTCTCCTCACTCAGTATAATTCTAGATATCATAGAAAGGAAAGTTCTACATAAGTTTTGCTGAGCCAGGTATGGGCAAAGATAATCTCTGTCCTCATTTTGATTTTGTATGTGCCAATCTTAATAAGACAGAGGAGCAAAACTACTTTTTAAGCTTGTTTGACTTTGGTTTATTTTTATGTTTCTTTTTCACTTGGAAGAAGCAATTTGATTGTGTTAGGGAAGCTTAGCCTCCAAGAATCTGATTGATGACTCCAGGAAACACAGTTTACTATACTGTAAGTCACAGAAATTTTTACTATTACACAGCACACTAGGAACAAAAGAGTTCTGGTGTTCCATATTTATTCAGCCATGATTAATCTAGTGATGAATAATAATTTTTAATTTCCATTTCTTGAATATATTTATTAATTTACCTCCTGCCAATATATGGCTTGGGTTGCCACTATTTAGAATTTATTCCCATTCTTCCTAAGTGGCATTAGCATAATGGAATGATGAGGTCCACTCACTAGCAGTTGGTTGTGGGGCCTTGGACAGAGGCACTGGCTGTAATTAGTGGCATCTGGCCTCTGGGTTCATTAGCATGCAAATGGAACTGCTAGAGGCCACACAGCCTGGCAGTTCCCCAACAGTTACTCCAGTGCATATCTGCTTTATAAGCATATCAGTGGAACTGCTATTTGTAAAAGAATAAGATATGTAAGTCTGAATGAATTTGGCTGTCACTCTTTTGGATCTTGCAAGTGAAGGAATTTTTCTTTTCTTTTTCTTTTTTCTTTTTTTTTTTTTTTCTAAGAAGAAAGCAGGACTGTGATAATCAGTAGCCACAACCTTTCATTTTGTAAGCTATTAAAACTGAAACCGAAGCTCTTTTTCTGCCTGGTTTGTCTTCCTGTCCCCAGTTCCAACTTTACTTATTTCCTTATCTTAGTTATTTTCCTAAATTACCTAGTTTCATCTTCATAAAAATATACTATTATTTATTTAGTGTTTTCTCTTTTATTAATTTACTTTTTAACTAATTTATTTGTTAATATACATTGAAATAAAAGCTTTTACACTGGTTTCACATCTCCAGCCATCATCATCATCATCATCATCATCATCATCATTAATATTATTAAGATTAATTCTTTCTAAAATTGCTAAATTGCCCAGCTTGACTTCAAACTTGCAGTCAGACCTCCCGCTCAGTCTCCCAGAGAGCTGGAATTTCAGGCCGTTGTAACTCAGCACACCCAGAAGTCCATTTCTCAAGCTGTTTCCCTCCTTGAAGCAGCACAGGTCTCCAGTCCAAGTCTCCTGCCCCCTGACCCTTCTGCATGTGCTTCATGTCCTACTGCGGCACCTAATACTGATCACAGTGGATCTCGAATGAAGCCGAATTGTAAACACTTGGTATATGCCAGTGAAAAATGGCATATACTGTTCATTGTTTTCCTCAGTAATTCCATGTATGGGAATTTTGAAAATAATTTTTCATTTTAAATAGAAACAAGTAAAACTTAAAGAAAATAAAGAAATACTGAAACTGAGCACTCGGCACTGTACCTTATCTTAAACATTGCTATTATTAGGATCTGTACAAGAACCTTCTCTGCATAGAACTGAGGGAGGATAAAATAAATAAAGGTAGGTAGAGAGGATAATGAAATTCAACTTTTAACCCAAAAAGAAATGTATAGACTAAAAATTCAAAGGACAGCAAGCAATATGCCATGCAATAGGAACATAAAACCAAGCAGACATAGCTATTTTATTCTCAGACAAAATAGCCTTAAAGCTAAAACTGATTAGAAGAGCCAAAAAGGAAACTACATATTGGTTAAGGGCACTACTTGGCAGGAAGGGATCACAATTACAGACAAACGGCACGTGCACCAGACAGAGTCGCACCCAGCTTCACAAAGCAGACAACAAAGTAAGATAAAGAGCAATCCAAGTGATAGCGGGGGAGCTCAATATCTTGAAACACAAATAGACCATATAAAGGACAAAGTTAAGGGGGCTTTTGGGTTAGCTCAGTGGTTAAAGCTTCTGTGTGGGTAATGCCAGTGAGGCACAGGGGACGGTGGTTCAGTCCTCACACCCACCATTAAGGCAGCCTGAGACAGAGAAAAAGAGAAAAGAAAGTACAAAATTAACAATGAAATATAAATGTTGAACCAAAGGTTTTATCAAATGAATTTAAATAAATACGGAGTGTTCCACGCAACAATGGAATATATAATCTCTTCGGCAGCAAATTTTACTTTCTCCAAAATAGACCACATACTAGCCATAAATCCTGCTTAACTAAATGCAAAAGAACAGCAATTTTAATGGGGGATATTATTGTCTGATTATGTAATGTACCTAGAAACCAATGGCAGCAATAAATTCCACAAAGTGTGCAAATGCAAGAAAACTGAATATCACAATCCTGAGAAATCAATGTATTACAGAAGAAATTGAGGTAGAAATGACAGAGTTTCTAAAATTAAATAATGCTAAAGAACATATCAGAACTTATAAGACACAATTAAAATGATCCTAGGAGAAAAATGTATAGCTTTTAAGGATCACCTCAGAAAAACTTAATGAGCACACATAACACCCTAATGGGAGGGGCCGGGGAGATAGCTCTGAGGCACAAGGGCCTGCCTGGCAAGTGAAAGGTCATGAGTTCGAATCCTGGTCCCACAAAAGAAAACAAACAAACAAACAAATGCCCTAATGCTGCACTTCCAGGTCCTACACAAACGAGGGCATTCTAAATCCAGAAGTAGTACAAGGAAGAAAATTATAAAGACCAGTTCTGAAATCAGTGAATAAGAGATGAAAAGAAGAGTTAATGGACTAAAGAAAACCAAAGTAAGTCTGTCTCACCAAAAAAAGGAATGCTAAGACACAAATCAAAGCAAGCAGCAAGGAAAAAGGTGAAAGTACAATGGACCTTGCTGAAAGCCAGAAGAGTTTAATGTTTTACCAATCTGTATGTCACGATTGGAAAACGCAAAAGAAATGGAGATCTTTTTTATTTTTATTTATTTTATTTTATTTTTATTACTTTTAATAAGAAATAACAAGTAACAGTTTCAAAACATGTTAATAGTACATTCCTAGTAATTGATACTATGTAAGTTGTTGTCCTCCTAGTAGTTATTCAGAGAACAGGATGTAGACATGATAATTTTTCTAATCATTATTGAGACAAAAATTTCTTCTCATTAAATTAAGAAAATAATTGCCTACATAGTTCAATATTCCATAATTGCAGTGGGTTATTAGCAAAACTGGCAATGTCAGACACTGTTGATTTAAGCCTTTTACAGCTCAGCATACTAATATAGCTTTATGTTTTATGCCTTCTAGTTAAACTTTTCTGCTGGGTGGTTAAGGGCAAGTTAAAGTGAGACCTGTATAATAAAACATGTAATTTTTGTATCTCCCAAGGTTGGTCAAATCCCCTCAGGATTTACTTTGAAACCATGTAGAGCGTTTTGTAGAACTTTTGTTAGTGTAAGTCATCTGGATGAGTCATGGCCATTGCTTGACCAGTTTGCCTTTTGTAAAAGCCTAAGAGAATGCTTTCTCTCTATGTGACTCTCGTTAGGAGATCTTAAATAGACGTGAATTACTCGAATGGAAACTAAAAGAATTAAAATTTCTGAATAACTCAATGAAGTTCAATGAAATTCTAAAAGTTATAAAAAATAGACCAATCAAGAAATTTCCACAAGCTGATGAGTTCACTGCTAAATACTAAAAGTAGTTCAGAGAAGATCAGATGCCGATCTGTCTCAGGCTGTTTAACGAAACCAAAAGTGAGAAAAGGTTCCCATTCCTGGAATGCAGTGTCACCCTGATCTCAAAACTACGTAAGCGTGCAATTAAAACAAAGAGGAGACCACAGGCCAATCTCGATAATGAGCACATATGTGAAAATCTGCACTAAGATGCTCAAGAACGGATTGGAACAAAACATCTAAACACTCATATATGATAATCATATATCAAATAGTTTCAACCCCAAGATACAAGGATGGTTCAACACATGCAAATCAGTAATACAATGGATCAAATAAAGAGCCAATAGCAAAATTCACACGATCACTTCAAGTTGTAAAAAATAAAAAATAAAATTTTAAAAAAAGCTTTAAATGAAATACATTCATTTATGTTAAAAATCCAGAAGAAAACATATACAGAAGGACTACACCTTCATCTGATAAAAGCCATGTAAGCCAAACCTACTGCCAAAAACATTTTTTGTGGTGGTACAGGAGATTGAACTCAGGACCCTGTGCTTACCAGGCAAGTGCTTATTCTACTGAACTATCTTCCTGGCCCCCTTCCATGAACATATTAAATGGGGAAAAGTTGAAAACTTTTCAAATTTGAAACAAGGAGAAAATGTCCATTAACACTATTGCTCTTTGATGTAGGCTTTGAAACATTAGCCAGAGCATTCAAGCAAGATGAAGAAAGAAGGATAAATAAAGATAAAGAAGAATTCTAAGACTCATTGTCAGCAGATGCCAGGATCCTCTACTTAAAATTTCCAAAGAGTTCCACCAAAAGACTTATAATTAATATGCAAATTCATCAATATGGAAAATCAGCACATGAAAATCAATAGCTTTGCTATAAATAAATGAACTCAGCAAGAAATTAGTGAAACAATATCATTCACTAATGCTTCAAAAACAATCAAATGCATAAGAATTAATCAAAGGGCAGGACAGACAGCTGGTTGGATTAAAGCACCTGTTTAGGCAGATACACTGGGTTTGATCCTCAGACGCCATTCTGGCCCTGAGTGCACTGAGGGGTGATTGAGAATAGGCTTGGTGGTGTGCACCTGTAATCTCAGCACTTGGGAATCTGAAAACAGGAGAATGCCGTGAGTGTGATCTATGTTAGGAGACCCTGTAGATACATAGGTGGAGGTAAGAACTCTCTGGACACAGAATCAATGGCGCAAGAAATAAGGCTGAGGCTGGGAATATAGCTAACTAAGCTGTGCAGCACCTGCCTACAAGCGTGAGGCCCTGAGTTCTTTTCATAGTATAAAAAATGAAAGAAGAAGGAGAGAGAATGGGGGAAGGAGAGAGGGAGGGAAGGAGGGAAGGAGAGAAAGACTAAAAACCAGCAAATGGGGTCATAGCAAATTATTTTTTATTATTTGGTTGATTGACTGATTGATTGATTGACGGCAGTACCAGGGACTGAACTCAGGACTTTGCACTTGCCAGGCAAGTGCTTATTCTACTGAGCTGTCTTCCCAGCCCCATTGGACATAGCAAATTAAAAAGGCTCTGAATAATAAAAGAAAAAGAAAAGAAGACTGAAGAAACAAGTTGTTGAAGGGAAAAGCTTATTTTTCAACTATTTCTTGGGCAGAGAACTAAAGTCTAGAATTTATAAAGAATAAGCAAAAAGTAGAACTCCCCCTAAAAAAAAGTGAAACACCCAATCTACAAATAGGCAAACAAAATGAACAGAAACCTCTCAAAAGTACTAATGTCTGATAAATACATCAAGAAAATGTTCAATATAACCATCCATTAAAGAAATGCAAATCAAGACTGAGATGCAATCTTACTCTAGAAGTCATGACTATCATCAGGGGATTAAATAATAACAAATGCTGGCATGACTGCAGAGAAAAAGACTGTTCATTGCAACATAAAGTAATGCAACCAATATGGAAATTTCTTGAAAACTAAAACCAGCCCTTTATCTTCTATATATCTTTCCCAAAGAGTTATAGGCATCATGCAACAGTTACAAATTCATATCCACGGTTGTAACAGTATAATAGCGTGCTACCTGGTCATTAACAGAAGAATGTATAAAGCAAACATGATGCTCATACACAAGCTGTACAACTCAGCCATCAGGAAAGATAACCTTGAGACTTGTGAAGAAAAACAAATACAAATTGAGGCCATCATATTATGTAAACTAAATCAGACATATGTTTAAATATTGCACAGGTTCTCTTACATGAAAAGTGCAAATTATAAATAAAGAACCAAATAAAAGATAAATGGTAGCAAGACAGACCTTCCTCCAATGCAAAGATGGACAAAAAACGAAAGGTGCTGGCAGGAGAGAATGGAGGAAAAAGAACTGAAAAAATGAAAATAGAGCTTTTGTAAATGGGAAAGGAAACAAGTTTGAAGAAGCAGGGATGGATGATAAGGTTACTGAACAAAAATGTGATTAAAAAGTGTTCAATTCATGTAAAATATACTATGTTCAAATTCCTCAGAATAAATATAATCATTGTATATTGCAAACATGCACTCATTCTAATAAT
The DNA here is from genome assembly GCA_004027915.1 of Capromys pilorides. NCBI lineage: Eukaryota > Metazoa > Chordata > Mammalia > Rodentia > Capromyidae > Capromys > Capromys pilorides. Next base: position 3,483 of record PVKN010017400.1, on the reverse strand, counting down.
AGCCATAGAAATACTTCATCATGTGGTAATACTACTTATTTTTATCTTGTCTGGTACAGAAAACACAGCTTGAGTTCAAACGTTCTAGTTATCAACATTAGCAAACAATTGGGTAGAGAGGAACAGTAAACAGGCAATTCTTAGAAGATTAATTTATAAAATTGCTTAAGAGGCAAAGTAGGTCACAATATCAGTAATAACCATTGGATTAAATGGCATAGGAAAGTTTGCAAGTTGGTGAAGCAGGCTTGATTTCGATTGTTTCCTTACTTAATATTTTTTCTCAGGTGAAAACAAGATGAGGATTTTAGTCTAAGTGGTAAAGTAAATTGTGACTCCATTCCGCACAGCAAATAAAACAGAGAGCATTTGCTTGGAGACAGACAAAAACTGTATCCTTGATCAGGGTAAATTTCATCTGATGCATCTTTGTTGAACAATATATAATAATTATCTACATAAGCCTAGAGATCAGGGCAAGATTTCAGCTAAGAAAAAAGAAGACTAAAAGATATTACAGTATGTATGCTGTGAATTCTATGTGTATTTGTAGATTTATATGCATATATGTATGCTTTGTAGTTGTGCTTTAAGACATTGAATTAATTTCGAAACTGATTATATAATTAACTCTACTTCATCATCTTGAGGAGAATTTAACTTTCATAAAACGTTTGGAAGAATTTCTTAAAAATATTTTCATCAAACTGTTCCTGATAGAGGAAAAATAGTGATTACTTGGGGGAGGATAAACAAGAAAATTACATGTAGGCAGCAAAAAGAAACTCCCTACTGTACCTATTTATCTCAAGATGTGTGATACCTGCTTTTATTATGTAGCATATACCAATTTAAATCACTGTTCAAATTATTTAAACCAACAGCTATTTAAATATGATGCTCATATAAAAATGTTTGTAAAATTTTGTACACAATGTCAGAAAACCATCTGAGCAATAATAATTCATAAAATGAATCAGTTATTTACTGACTTACATGATTATATTTTATTTTTTTAAGCTGCTGAGTTCATTTTCTACTGTAATACTAGGTCTTTTATTTTATTTTTTTTTATTTATTCCTTTTTTTTCAGAACCAAGGATTGAACTCAGGACCTTGTACTTGCCAGGCAGGCAATTGTGCCCCTGAGCTATCTCCCCGGCCCCCATGATTTTATTTTGCGAATGTATTTTAGAAAATACAAAAAAGCAAAATACATTGTCCAAGCATACTCAAACAAATATGACCCTATTTGCACTCATTGATTACTTATTTCCACATATATCATTTATATTTGGGGGGCTAATTTAAATAATTACCATGCCATCTTTGATTTGGTTATATTGTTTCATATGTTTATGAATAACTTTCATTCTTTGTCATCTTTATGTTTAATTGTACTTAATTTTTTAAAAAATCATTGTAATGAACATTTCAGTTTTCTTCCATATTTGACTTCGAAAAGCAAAACCAGGGTACAGATGCTATTTTGAGGTTACAAGGCCTAATGTAACTGAGCTATTTACTTGTGAGTCTGTATATACTGAAACATACTGAGCTCTCTCCAATAAAAAATTAAAGCTCTAATTCTGAATCATGATGGAAAAATGAAAATATAGAGCATGGAAGGATTATTACCTTATTTATAATGAGAAGAAATAGTATAAAGATGTTTTCAGAAAAGCAGGACCCAAACAGTTAATATGAATGGGAAACAGTTGCCATTAATAAAGATGTTATCAAGACAATATTCTAACAAGATAAACTGCTACACATATGCACCACCTATAAGTATTATGAGAACAACTGGTTAATGTGCCCCTTTTCTTGTAGTTGTGGAAAGTAAATATTTGTATCAGTCAAACAGCCATACACAAAAGACCTTTTTAAATGGCAATGCATAAGTTTTATGGAGATATTTAAGCTAGAATCAGGAGAGGTTATGAAGAAATCCTCAGTGTACTAAGAGTCAACTCTGTACCAGTAAGTCTTATATGCACGAAGTTCGTACAGAGAAAATTATCATCATTTTGCAGTTATACAAGTGATGCCATCTCCAAGGTCACACTGTGAGTGTTAGAAGGAGAACTAGAAAATAAGCCAAGAACAAAACACGTGCCTTGCCATATCTGTCCACAAACACTAGACTCTTAATGAAATCAAATTAAAGCACTCTACTTCTATGAATATTTGAGATATCTTTACTGAAGCTTTTTAAAGTTTACTAGAATTTGTGAAGGGCTAATTAGTGCAAAGTAAAAGTGAGTCCAGTTAAGAAAGTAAGCTTGATCCCATTACCATGTCAAGTGGGTTGAACTTAAAGTGCTCTCCGAAGGAGCAGCCTCACCAGCTCATTAGTATGTTGGTGTATGCGTGTGCTTGCTTGTAGAGAGCCTAGAGGCAAACCTGGAAGAATGAGTGCATAATTAGACTCATATTACCCAAACCACCATTTCTGGGACACCCTTCATGATGGGCTTTATTTTTCCGCTGTATTTCTGTAGTTGTATTTTTTTCCACTTAAATATTCAAAGCAGCCTGAACATATTTTAATATTTTTCTTAAGCAATGACATGTGGAGTTAGTGTATTCAATTATATCTAAAAGAAGAACATATTAAGAAATGCAGAACTAAACACCTGGATATATGAGACACTGTTTTGTATCACTGCTTCCATTCTTCTGTTCCAATTGTGCCCACACTTGCATTTTTCTTCTGGAAAAAATATACATATATGGAAATTTAAGAATTAAATTGAGTACATAGAAGATAGTTCAGGATCAGTACATGCTTATGTGTGTTTGCATGCGATTGGTAGAAGTCACTTTGATTAAAAGAGGAAAAGATGTGCTGCAACTGTATTGAAGAAGGCTATTGCTACTCTAGATTCTACCTAAAGCTATTATTCCTTAACATCTCAGCCACAAAACCCAGCTGACAAAGCGTATTGTCCTTATGTCATGGAACCACTTCATATACTACCTATTAAAGCTTCAGACTGCAAAACAGTGAGAAAATTAACTAAGAAAATATTTGAAACAAGTGACTTTTAGTATATAATTGTTCTAAAAAAAGTTTTACAATAGAAATCCTTGGTTAGAAAGGAGAGCAAATGGGCAGGCATGCTCGGATGGAACCTGTTGTGAAACTCAGAAGATGCAAATGATGAACATCATAACAAGATGAAGAATGATTCCATGGAACTCCAAGTGACTGAAAAAAGAGAGACAGATACAAAGACCTCAAAAATATAAACATTATGTAGGAATTTACATTGTCATGAATATATAGGATTCATGTGGATCCATTTTTTAAATCAATGAAAGAATAAAAGAGAAGACTTAAGTGTATATGGAAAAAATGCCATGTTCATAGCTCAATTTAAAAAGTCTTTAATTCTCTCAAATGGAACTATGTAATAAACACAAACTCAATAAAATGACTACTATAAATTCTGAGAGGATTTGGATAGGATGAAAGTA
>PVKN010017399.1:0-17354 GCA_004027915.1 Capromys pilorides | reverse complement strand
TTTTTTCTTCTTTTTTTTTTTTTTGTGGTGCCAGGGATTGAACTCAGGATCTTGCACTTGCCAGGCAAGCACTTACTACACTAAGCTATCTCTCCAGGCCCTCTTTTTTCCCACAATTATAGATAATAAGTTAAACTTTGAGTTAAAATATTAAAAATATCAAGGCATAAACAGACAGATATGGCTTATAATGGATGTTTTACTTTGAGCTTTTATGACCAGACTGATAAAACATCCCTTCTTAATCTGAACTCCAGGTTGGTATGTACTTTGCCTTAAACAATCATGATCAACGATACACTGATTTCCTTTTTTTCCCCAACAGTGGTATACAGTGATCTATAGATCTGACATGACATTTCTTTCTACTTACGTACTTCATTGTAAATGGGACAAAACTCACACTGTCATTTCCTTATTGAGAAAGAGACAACTAAGGCATGTATTTCATTAAGACTGTCACTGAAACACAACGCTGATGGCAATAAGTATTTCTGCATATCTTTTCCTGGCATGCTTTTATTCATTAGCAGAAGCTGGGTGTGAAGAACAAAATCTGAAGTGTAAAAATTATAATGTCACTGTCTTTAGGTCAAGGGGATTAAAACCTCGGTAAAGTGCCCCTCCCCCAATGCAACAGGCCTTGTGGTGGACTGGAAGTGTTCACCTGCACTGGACTTTATTTTGAGAATGCTTTTTATTTTCCCCCACCTTGGAGCCTTTCTGTATACTTCCTTTCTCTCTGGAATGTTCTATTCATGAATTGTCCACCAATCCTTGCACACCCTTCAGATCTCCATTTAGAAATCTTCCTCAGCCTTAGACTCAATTGAATCCTTTATCTTTTTCTTTTGAGACCAAACATTGTTGCTGTCATGGTATATTTGCAATGATGTGCCATGCAAGCTCCTGGCTTAAGCACCATTGTGTCCCCAGGGCTTGGGGCATTCCTGGATACAGTAGTTGTTAAAAGGGACTACGACCACCTGCTGCTCGGATCAGCCTTGTTCCTGCTTCTACAAGGTAAGATCATGGGGGCTTTATCTCTTTCTACCCAATTTTTTGTTTTTATGCCCATGGTACAGACTTCAGTTTTTCATTAGCCTGGTGCAGGGCCATGCTCTTCTTCGGCTTCACAACTTCGGTCAGAATCATCTAGGCTAGGTTTATGGTCCCTGGGGTTACCAGATTAGGGGAGAGATGTTGAGTGTAAGGAAACCATTGACCAGTGTTCAAAGTGCAGGGAGGGCCTTTAGAAAGATGTTTCTGGAGCTGGCTGTTCGCCTGGTTTTCACTGATGTGTGCAATATCCGGTGGCATTTGAGTTAAGGATCCACACTCACATGTGTTTGCACAGTGAAAGGACATTCTGACACTCCTATCACACCCACTCCAGTAACAGGATAGGGATGGAAGGGAAGAACTAGATTACAGTAGATAGGGCCTATAATGACACTCAAAAACGCTTCTTAGTAAAGCAAAATGTAAATATTAAATTATTTGTGACATTCCTCATGACTGATTGTGATTCTATCACAACATCGTGTATGAAAACCCCAAGACTGAGATGAGGACAGTGCCCAGAGAGGACTCCAGAAGACCTGGTGGCTGCCTGCCCTAGCCTTCAACCCCTCCTCCAGGAGCAAGCCTCCTAAAGGGCTTCTCTGTTTCTTATTTTATTTCTTGGGTCAAACACTGGGACCACAAAGTTAGAATGTTTCAACATCTTGCTGCTCCTAAATAACCTGGATGCAACTTGGCATTCCCATTTATTCGGGCATTTTGACAACTCTGTAATTTTTAAAGAGCCATTTATTTGTGCTTTTTTTCCCCCCAAAAACAAAACAAAAACCCCCAGAGTTCAAATGCTTAACCTTAGGGACAATGGTCCACCTTTGTATTCAACACCATACCCCTCCCCCCTTCTCCTCTCACAGCATTGTTACTAGCTCAGTAATCGCCTCCGGAGTTTTTACTTGTGCCTACCTCTTTCTTCTCACAACTCCCCTTCCCTCCAGGAAGGACACCGACAGGTCGGTTTCTCATATGACAGCACCATTAACATGCTGGCTTTCTGCCAACCCGGTGTGCCCACTGGGTCTGGAGAACCCGAGCAACGTCCCTCCATTTGCACCGTAGGAGTCTGTCTCGAGCAGGCCCCTCTCTTTTGCCTTCTGGAAGCCCTACCTCGGCTTCTCTCTTCTCAGAAATGTCGAGGGTAGATAAAACTGACGAAGGTGACCTGTTTCTTCCCTAGTGGGCGAGCCAGCTTCCAACCCTCCAAGAGCTGTTCTTTTTGGCACTTGTTTCCAGAGAGCAGGATGTAGAGACTAGCACCACACCTGGATTCGGAAGACCCGGACGCAAGTTGGAACTGCACCACTCACCTGCTGCGTGGTTTTAGGCAAGTTTCTTTAGCTTTCTGAACTTATCTACCCACAGGACAGACAGCTAGGAAGGAGCGCCTCTTGATTTTGTCCTACTCATATTTAATATCTGTTTTGCCCATACTTAAGAGACGTTCTTAAACAGAAGAAAGAAAAACAAAGGTTACAGGAGCTATCTGCTAACAGTTGGAGGAAACGGAAGGTCTTCTGGCCCTGGCTCCAGGCACCCTCTGCAGCCTCAACGCCCCCCACCAGCTCGGGCTGCCCCGCCCCCACTCCACCCCAACGCTCCGGGCGTGACTCCACATAGCTCCAAAGGGAGGCGCGAGTTCTGGGGAAGCTCGGAATCCCGGAGGGCCAGCCAGTCGCTCTAACCTGCATTCAAGAGTCCTGGCTAGGCTTTCTTCCCACTCTTACCCGCCTGGCCTGCTCCTCCGCCAAGGGTGACAGCCACCCGGGCGGCGGGCGTCCTGCACCTCGCGGGCACCCGGGCGTCCGGAGCTCCCCCTCGGGCAGCGCGCTCCGTCGGTCTCCACCCGCCCACGTGCACCTAGAGGAGCGACGCGAGCAGCGGCTCGGCCGCGCCTGCCGCTCTGGGGGCGCGCCTCTGGGCGGCGGGGGCGCAAAACGAGCCCCGCAGCGGTGACCACATTTGCATAATCCTCCCCTCCTCGCCACCTCTCCCGGATTCAGGCTGGAGATGAGAGTCGGGCTCCCCTCCGAGGTGTCGTCTTGCCCGTGGTCGGCGTGGGGGCCCCGGGACCGGCCGGAGCGCAGGCGTAGCGGGCTACCGCACGTGGTAAGAGCGTAGACTCGTTTTTCTTCTTTTGCTTAGAGATGGGACTTCGCGTGATTTTTTACTGAGAATGACACCCTTACAAAGTGGGTTCTAACCTTGCCGTGATTTTTTTCCTTACCCCACCCCCCGTGGAAAAGAGCGCACTGCGTTGAACAAAAACTTTCCCAAATTTTCTTGGGCGTTTGAAGTCGGGGAGATGGAGGGTCCAGGGGGCCAGCTCTTGCTGCGGGAAAGGAAGTAGCGGTGTTCGGGAGCAGGAGCCGAGCCGGCTCACGGCTGCACGGGGTCCTGGACGTGAGCGCTCGGGCCGAGTCGGGCGCTGCTGGAAAGCCGGGGGGCAGTCGCTGCAGGTGAGCGGCGGGAGAGCGCCTGCAGCGCCTGCTTCCTCCACGGCGTGGCGCCGTGGCTCTTGCCCGCCGGCTCTTCTGGGCTGGGCTGCTCAGGGTCCAGATCTGGAAAGGGCCTTCGCCGCGCTGGGGCGGGGCAGGGCGGGAGACCGCCACGGCCAGGCTGGTACAGAGCGCTCCTTGTGCGGGCAGGGCTGCGCCAGGTGGTCGGACCCACGAGTCTAGCGCGCCAGAAAGGGGCACCGCATAGGTCGGCTCTGAAAAGTTTTTAAAAACCGCTTTGAGAACTAAATAGAAAGGTTTCCAGGGGGATGGATTTCCTCGCTTAAGGGGTACCTATGTGCAGCGATCCCGGCCCCAAGTTGGCATAGAGCCCGCTGTGCTGTTACTCTGGGCTGTATTGAACTCGCTGACATGCTCCTGGAGAGGGAGATCGACTGATCCTCCCAGTGCGTGTTCCGGAGCAGGGTTTAGGGTGGGCGCGGCGCGCCCCGCAGCTGGGCCCGCGGGCATCGCGGATACAAATAATGGAGGCTTGGAGAGGTTCTGCGGGCGCGGACAGGATCTGCGCGGAGTATCCCGCCGGGCGAGACGTGACACCCGTACAGGCGCGGCGCGGGGGCGGTGGGTCTCCTGGCCACGCGGGCGCACCAGAGGTGCGCAGCGTAAGGTGCGCGAGGGGGAGTAGAGAGGACAGCGGGGGTGGGTGTGTGCGGAGCGGAAGCGTGTGCGTGTGTGTGTGTACGCGCGCCGGGGCCAGTGTCCAAGCTCCCATCCGGACGCCCCCGCGCCGCCGCCCGCCCAGACGCTCCGGGAAGGGTGCCCGCTGTGCGCTGCAGCTGAAGGGGTCGGGGCGCGCGGCTTGGGAACAGGCGCCTCCGGCGGGCCAAGAGCTTCTTCCGAAGCTGAAGTGCAGTTATTCTGCTCCCCCTCGGGTCTGTCCCCGGCCCGAAGCAGCCCAAAATACTTAAACAAACAAACAACCCAAACCTGTTCCGTTTTCGCTCCTGTATAAATAGAACAGACTTTCCAAAAAAGCAATACCGCATTCACTCTTATCACCAGCCACTTCTTTCCACCAAGTAATTCAGAAAAAAGCAGTCAGCTTCCGTGAATGCATGTAGCTTTTTTTTTTCTCTCTCCCTCTCTTTGCCTCCTTTTGCTTGTGGTTTTGAGCTGCCAAGAAAGTGAGTAGGGGTTTGACTGTAGTGTCTCGGCTGGGCTCGGTTTCTTTCCGAAGTTTAATTTTCCGGAATGGCTCCCAAACAAGGGCTGGGGAGGCGGAGTCGCGGGCGCCGGATCTTGTCCTTTTTTGGAAAGTCCGGGAGAACCGGAATTCCTCCCCGCCCCGGGAGGCTGAGCCGCGGCCCGACCCCACCCGCTCGAGCTCCCTCGGAGACCGCGGCCGGGCCGACCGCGACGCGCCCTCACCTTAGCCCCACGCCCCGCACCTGGGCTGCAGTTCAGCCATGCGTCCCGAATAGCCGCGGTGGCCGCAGGCTGCGAACCGGGACTCGCAAGCCTGGCGGAGCCACAGACGCTGAACCCGTATGCAAATCAGCCATGTGACGGCAAAAGCCGCCGGGCCCAGCCCTGTTCCTCAGTCCATATATGGGCAGCGACGTCACGGGCATTGAAGTCCTGCCCATAAATACTTAGAGCAACACTTTCCGTCTAACTGGGAGAGCAGCAATCGATTAATAGCGCGGCGCGAGGACACACTGACTGTTATAATAACACTACACCAGCAACTTCTGGCTTCGAGCAGCCGGAACACAGACCGGAGCGAGCCAGTGGCCACGAGCCATTTTTCTTCTTAAAAAAACAGCACAAAGCAGCAACTTGTTTGCTAGTTTTCTGTTGGATTTTATTTTATTTTGTTTTTAGCGGTGGTTGTTTCTAAGAGTGGAGGGCAAAAGGAGGTACCAAGGCAGGCTGAGTCCTGTCCCTCTCCAAAACGGCTTCTCTGATACATCAGGTAGCGAGGGAGTTGGGTCTCCAGGTTGTGCGAGAAACAAATGATGACCGCCAAGGCCGTAGACAAAATCCCAGTAACTCTCAGTGGTTTTGTGCACCAGCTGTCTGACAGCATCTACCCGGTGGAAGACCTCGGCCCCACGGCGGTGACCATCTTTCCCAATGCCGAGCTGGGAGGCCCCTTCGACCAGATGAACGGAGTGGCCGGAGGTAAGGCGCGTGTCCTCGTTGCGGGGGTCGGAGGGCGCCGGGGCGCGAGGTGGACGGCGCGGCGGCTCTCGCTTTGGAACTGGTCAGTAAGTGCAGGAGGAGCTGGAGAGAATTGTGCCGGGGCGCCCAAGCCAGGTAGCCAGCGAAGCTGGGCGCAGGTAGGCGGGTAGAAACGGCGCCGCTATCGGCCTCCAGCGTGCGCGGGCCCTTCAGCCGGCGCCCTTTGGACCTCTCTCCTCGGGTAGGCACCGGGAGGGACTGCGAAGTTCAGGGCTCCCCGGGAGCGCTTAGCTACTACGGGAAAGCCTAGCTGCAGAGCAGCCCCCGGGACTGTCCGCAGCTAGCTCCGAAGCAGAGCCGACACCGGGAGAACCTCGCGGCGCGCTCCTCCGGCTGCCTGGGGACGCGCCCCCGCCGGCGTGCGGCGTGCTCAGCGGAGGGGTTGCCCAGGAGGGGCCTCGGCCAGAAGGAGGCGGTGGGGGACGGGCAGCAGCGGGAAGTAGCCCCCGGACTCCGAGGGAGGCCCGCGGGGGCACCGGCGCGGCGGGTTTCCTTGGCGATGCCGTGGAACGTCGTTGCCCGCAGCCCCCGCGCCTTGCAGGAAGCCCAGCCGCTGGCCTCCGGCGGCGGGACGCGCGGGTGTCGGGCGAGATTGAGGATGTTGAGAAGGAAGAGAGACCCATAGGGTCCTTCTGGATCAGTCTCTAGCCCTTTCAGCTTCTGCCTGTCAAGTGCAGAGGGAGACAGCAAGGGAAGGCACTGGGGGTGGCGGCGCCTGGAAAGTGACGCTGTTCACTTTGTGGCTTCTCCTGAGGCTGGCACCTTGTCAGAGGGACTGGCACCTCCTCATGCAGGCTGGACAGGTCGGCTCTTGGGTGGTGCCTGACCTAGTGACCCAGCCATGGGACCCTCAACCAGAAGAGAAGCTTCAGGCAGGTGGCATATTTTAGCAGTGTTTTTGCCATACGAAATGTTTTTATTGGGGACCAGAGCCACAGGTGGCTGGTGGGGTGTTGGAAGGAATTCGTCTTGTTCTCCTGGAGGTAGTTCTTGAGTCCTGGGTCTGGGCCCTCTTCCTTACTGGCTCTAGGCCTCAGTTTCCCTACCTGTTGGGTTTTGCTCCAGCTTGCTGGGATCCAGAGCCTTGGAAGTGGACCCACAGAGAGAGCAGCGAGGGGGTTTTGGGGCTGCGTTCTCATTCTCCACCTCCACCCTGCCTCCCCCCCACCAGATGGCATGATTAACATTGACATGACTGGAGAGAAGAGGGCCTTGGATCTCCCGTATCCCAGCAGCTTTGCTCCTGTCTCTGCACCGAGAAACCAGACCTTCACTTACATGGGCAAGTTCTCTATTGACCCTCAGTATCCTGGTGCCAGCTGCTACCCAGAAGGCATCATCAATATCGTGAGTGCAGGCATCCTGCAGGGCGTCACTTCCCCTGCTTCGACTACAGCCTCGTCCAGTGTCAGCTCTGCCTCTCCCAACCCCTTGGCCACAGGACCCCTGGGCGTGTGCACCATGTCACAGAACCAGCCTGACCTGGACCACCTTTACTCTCCACCACCACCACCACCTCCCCCTTATGCGGGCTGTGGGGGAGATCTCTACCAGGACCCCTCTGCGTTCCTGTCCGCAGCAACCACCTCCACCTCCTCTTCTTTGGCCTACCCACCACCTCCTTCCTACCCATCGCCCAAGCCTGCGACGGACCCAGGTCTCTTCCCCATGATTCCAGACTATCCCGGATTCTTCCCACCTCAGTGCCAGAGAGACCTGCACGGCACTGCTGGCCCAGATCGCAAGCCCTTTCCTTGTCCCCTGGACTCCCTCCGGGTCCCACCTCCACTCACTCCACTCTCCACCATCCGTAACTTCACCCTGGGGGGCCCCAGTGGTGGGGTCACAGGACCAGGGGCCCCTGGAGGCAACGAGGGACCCCGACTGCCTGGCAGCAGTTCAGCAGCTGCAGCCGCCGCCTACAACCCACACCACCTGCCCCTGCGGCCCATCTTGAGGCCTCGCAAGTACCCCAACAGACCAAGCAAGACACCAGTGCATGAGAGGCCTTATCCATGCCCAGCAGAAGGCTGTGACAGGCGGTTCTCCCGCTCTGATGAGCTGACCAGGCACATCCGAATCCACACGGGGCACAAGCCCTTCCAGTGCCGCATCTGCATGCGCAACTTCAGCCGCAGCGACCACCTCACCACCCACATCCGCACACACACTGGGGAGAAGCCCTTCGCCTGTGATTATTGTGGCCGAAAGTTTGCCAGGAGTGATGAGAGGAAGCGCCACACCAAGATCCACCTGAGACAGAAAGAGCGGAAAAGCAGTGCTCCATCGTCCGCGTCAGTGCCGGCCCCGGCCCCTGCTGCCTGTGCTGGGGGCTCGCAGCCGGGGGGCAGTCTGTGTGGCGGCAGCAATGGCACTATTGGCGGAGGGCCACTGGCCTCTTGCTCTTCTCGGACCCGGACGCCTTGAGACCAGACTGAGGTTGACCGGATCAGCTCCTCCAGGCCCTGGAGGCCCTTTGTCCATTCCAGCTGCACGATCAACACTATCGCCATTCCCTGCTTCCTATTCCTTTGTCGAGCAAAGGGGTTTGGTGGAGCCCAGCCTGGGTCTTCTTTCCTCTTGGAAGTGAGTCCTTCCCAAAACATAGCTCGTCCTGGTGTGTCTTAGGTGAGCCGACTGTCACCCCAAGGCAGTGGGGAGGCTCCGGAGAGGGCTGGGTGTGGACCCTTGGCCTTGAGGGCTGAGGTTCATTTCTGCTTTAAAGGGTTCTTTGACTAGAAGGGGTTTGCTCCCTTTTTACTTTATTTTGGCCCAGGACAGGTTTTGATCCTGGATATCAAGAGTTGATCTGAGACTTTCTACAGTACGTTGGGAGATGCTGACCTCTTCAAGTGGGGGCAGCAAGAAGACAAGCAAAACTGAAGCGCACTTTATGGCTTGGGACTGATATGGGGGGTGCTGTGCAGTGAGCAAACCAGCGTTCGTTTGGCATCTGGTGGCCCTAGAGCAGCAAATCGGAGTGTTATCTAGTCATCTCAACCCTTTAAGCAATATGTATTATAAACTCAGAGACAGAAGTGCAATGCGATGGGTGGGACCTAGCAATATCTTTGCTTTTTGAGTTGAAAAAAATGTAGACTTATTTTTTCAGTGTATATCCACTCAGATTTTGTGTATTTTTGATGTGCACTGTTCTCCAAGTTCTGAACCTTTTGGAAAAATGTAAAGCATTTATGATCTCTTGAAGTGAGTCAGAGGTTAACTTATTTAAAGAGTGATGTACATATAATTCTCGAAACCTAGAGTGCATGCAATTGTGTTGGAAGTGTCCTGGGTGCCTTGTGTGATATAGACAATGTTACAGGGTCTGCATGTAAATGGATTGCCTTACTATGGAAAGCAAATTCACTCCCTGGGTTAAGTATGGCTGTATATTTCTGCTTATTAATATTTGGAATTTTTTTTAGAAAGTATATTTTTGTATGCTCTTGTTTTGTGACTTAAAAGTGTTACCTTTGTAGTCAAAATTTGAATGTTTGGTTATTAGCTCTTAATAGTTGTGGAAAAATAAATCTAACACAAAAACCACTAACTGAAGTTCAAATAATGAATGGCTTACAACTATAGTGTAAATAAATACTTTTCAACAATATTTTTGCTGTAGAAGTCATTTATGAAACACTTGATGGGAATTAGTCATTCAGCACCTAGGGAACTACTGAGCACCACGACTAGTCTCAGCGGGTTGAAGTGCTTTGACCAAGACAGGACCTCCAAATTTTGTCTGCCAGCCTGTGGATATCCTACCTGCCTCCACTACAAAGCCATCTCCATTCACAATCAAATGCTAGTGTTTGGGGATTTCCCCCTTGTTAGTGTAAAAGTGGGGAGGCGTTGTTTTGACTCATTGTTCCGTCCTGTGTAACAGCCTATAGCTTCTCTTTGCTCCTGAGTGGGCTCTGGAAAAGAAATACAAACAAGAGCCCACTCGGAGACCACATATTTGCAACTACCTTCAGAGCTCTGACCAGGCCTGGTGAGATGTGGCTTTGTGGAAAGTGTGGTGGTGTGGTCAAATTGGAAATGACTTTCAGGTTCCAGGATTAGTTTCATGACTACAGAAAAGTTTTTGAAAGCACTATCACCTCTTCAGATCAACATGGTCTCAGGCACTGCTGATGACATTAATGGGTTTCCGAAGGAATTACCCAGGCACTCATTTCTTTTCAGCCTTCCAGATTGTACTCTTACACACAAGGGACAGTTACTTGCTATACATTTGGTGGGTTTAGAAGTGGCTGCCAAAATACCCAGCTTGTGACATAAACTGGGTGTCTACTTGCCTTAAGAAAATCTCAAAGGCAAAATGAATCAGGCAAGTACCGTCTAGAGACTGGATACTGGTTTGCAAAGCAAAATAAGTACAGGCAGGGTTCATTTCACTGGAAGATTTGTGTAGCGATTTTAAAACATTTACTAAAAAAACTGTACCCACCTATCATATGAAGCAAACAGATCGTGTCTTTAACATCTGGACCTAAGTTTAAGTTCATCCACAGCTCATTACACAGATGTAACATGGCAGAGCATTCACTGTTCAATTACGTGTGACAGTCCCCTCTGCGTGTCTCTTGCTGCAGGTTAGACTCTCAGACCTGACTTTGGATTGTTTGTAATTCAGCCAGCCGCTCACAGCTACTCTCACCTTTTTCCTTTAATAGCACTGGAATTTGAAATTCAATTTAATCCTTTGCTTCGTGTCCTTTTCCATTCCTATTTGAAGGATATGGACTCTCTCTCAGAACTGTTAAACAGACATTTCAAAATTTGGGTGTTAGTTTTTTCTCATGAACTTCTCATCACCCTTGCTTATCCAGTTTTGACAAGCACAGAATGCCAATTTTTATAATTATATGTTAACAAATCTTTCTTATAAGATTTAATAAAATATATTGCATCCAAGTTTTGTACAATACGTAATCATCTTGACAAATTTTTAGACCACCTTTAACCAAGATAATCCAAACCAGTTTACAAAGTAACAAAGTAAAAAATCATTTAAAAAACAAGACTGAAGATACTTTGATGACAAGCAAACTGGTCGCATACTTTCACCTTGACTTACTTGATGAGGTAGTGGTAATATACATATGTAAGGAATACCACACCACAATTTTCACAGGGCTAATCTCATGGCTTTTATGCCTCGGTTTAAACACGTGAGGCCAATTGTTTTTAGACATTCATCTTACAATTTTGGGGATATTTTTCATAGGCATCTCAGTTTTTACTAAAAGACACACCTACTAATCTCTTACATATACCTTATAGAATATATTACTGATACTTAGTTTCTGCTTTTTTATTATTAAAAGGTTACTTCTGGAGAATAGTTCCTTAAAGGTTCACAATATTTTTGAGAGGGTTCAATTCATGTCATCAATAAGCTGATTAAACCTAAATAAGGCCCATAAACTAGACTGTTTAATATCCTAACTGCTAATGACATCAAAGCATTTTGTTTTATATATTAAAAATTGTGGCAGTAACATTTTAACAGTTCAACATAATTTGTGCAGTACGTTTGTGTGGGGGATGGCCAACATCAACACAGGTGCCTACGATGTTGTCAATCCAAACTACAACTACCAAATTCTACAGGAAAAATATCCAAGGAAGAAAATGTCTTTTTTTTTTTTTTAAGAGGAAAACTATGACTAGACATCAAAGTTTCAAAAGTATTTTCAGTCATTTGTTTCAAAGATCACCCTCAAGGAAATAAACTAATGTTGTTTATGCTATTAGTTGAACTTTAATAATCTTTAAAAGGCGGACACCTTTTAGTGCAACAGTGTCGGCTCTGAGCCTTTAGCAGTAGCATATATAGCAGGAAATGCTTTCCTTCTCCAATTTGCCATAATCAAATAAGACTTTCTCTAAACAATTTTAAATATCCCTTTATTTGCCGTACATACACTTATTTTATCTGTATTCCTAAGTATCCTTGAACTAGAAGATTCAGCACCATTCACAAATGGTTTCTGTCTTTGACAGCACATGCCTCAGTGCATTGGACACTACGTGGGTCAGCTTGTGCACAGAACCTAGTTGCGAATTTAGACCCGCAGCAGGGACACTGCTTTCAGGGTAGGGTTAAACAGCAGTGGGCAGATGCTTGAATTAACCCTGTGCTGCTGCTTCTGAGGCACAGCACTCAGAATCATTTAGAATACAGTGTTGCTGCTCCTCCCGAGGCTCATGCCACCTACGAGGCAGCGGCATTCCGGCAGAAGCCAAGAGCTACAGAGAACGTATCACACACCTTCATCCATAAATGGAAGGCTTAGTAAAAGCCAGTTCTCAAAGTAGTAAGCGGGTACACAGTGCTCTGTACTAATGTAACTGGTGTAACACAGAATCTGAAAGCTTCACAAGTATTTAAACAGACAATTTCTCATCCAAGAGAGGCAATTATTGCATTTATTATTCAATGAAAAATTAAATGATTAATACCATTGTGCTCATTAGTCTTCGCAGGAGAAAATTATTTTTACCCTACAGGTACTAAAACAAAATCCGTATTGCAGGACCACAGGAAACAGCAGCAGCACATGAAGTCAGTTGACACACACTTGATGCATAGAGGTGAAAGGTTTCTGTAGCTCATTTTGTCTAATGAGCATATTTTTTCTGTACTGGCTCAAGAAAACAAGTTACATTTTGTTTTCAGCAATAATTTACTCAGATTTTACTAGAGAACCAAATCTCACTGTTCTTCCTGGTCTAAATTACAAAGATATATTGCTGTTTTGGCCTGAACAACTTCAGTCACTCCTGTAAAAGCACCCTGATCTTTTCCTTAGAATAGCTTAGAACTGAGAACTTTTACTACTTTTTTTGAGTAGTATAATCTTTCATAGTAAGTCTTCCTTTATTACTGCCATATTTCCTGGATATTTCTGTAGGGCTAGTTTAACATACTCGGTTATACTGTAACATACATATTACTATCAACAGTCTTTGTAAATAGTTTTTGCTACAATTTTAAAAGGTGTGACCCACCAATAATTACACATTCACTGCTGTGCTATAAAAAACACAAACATTTTACTTTGTGAAGTTCTGTAAGAAAATTATTTGCATATCTAGAATTTGTTTTCAAACTGTGTGGCATGAAAAGCCGCAGGCCACCGCGCCCAGGCATCTAGAATCACCGTGGTGTGAGGCTACGCTAATAATCTCTGTGACCCTGGAGGAAAGGCTTGGTATTATGCCCGTGTCAGGTTTTACAACAGCTCTTCAGTGGCATGTCACACTGAATAAATGTCTCTTATTAAAAAGAACTAGCTTTTCTGTATTAAGAACTGGGAGCTACTCCTTCACCCTAGGTCTCCGTAACCTAGTGTGGTTAGAGGCAAGTCCCAGTTTTCCCCAAGGGCAGCAAACACCATTGACAATACTAGTAAATTTTTCTTTGTTACAGACAGAGGTGGACTGCCACAGGTGCAAGTCCACCACTGTAAGGGCTCAGACACCATGCTGGCAAATCATAGCATGTTACTCTCTACTGCTTGTTTTGTGAAAAGCTTTGTGAAAAAATGTAATCCTATAAATAGTAAGAAGGGGGAAAGAGGGCTCCCTGGCCTAAAGTAAGCGGTGCCACTACATCTGTAAACAAGGTAAAAGTTGCTCAGCTTAATAAGGACAAAATAAACCTGACAGATAACTTACTTCAGGAGTTGGAAGTGGGAAGCTTTTCAGCCCAGGTTGCTGTGCGCTACAGTGGCTACAAGTATAGTTAATTGCCAACTCTACTGCCTCCAGGATCATCTTTGCCTTCTGCCTCTTCCCACGAAATACAGTAGGTGAAGCAAGCGCCTGCTGTCCCCTTGGAAGGAGAGGTAAAATGCCAGCAGCAGCAGAATGGGAACCACAGCCCCCTGGTTCCTGGGACAGTGTGAAGCAGTCACCAACACAATGTTTCCCTCTACTTTTACAGGAAGATATTGGAAATCAATAGGCATATGGAATTCAACAGTGGGCTAGAGGTGTTTTACATTCAGTAGTTTGGAAGCATGACAGATTGAGCTCCTGATTCTGGATAGAAAACACGATTGCACTATCATCTCTCCGAAGTACACTAGGACAAGAAAAGTCACTTAAGGATAATATAGAGTCTGCATTAAAGGTGAATCTGCAATAAAAAATCGGCTGGACTCACACAGATCTGGAGATTCACGTGGAAGATAAGCTCCGAGGAACCTGCTCTCACTGGGAAACTTGGTGCTCAACGTTTTCGTAGAGACTGCCTGAGTAAACCAGATGTGGTGACTGAGCAAAGAAAATAAAGCTTGTCCTCCACATGCATAGTTACGTTTTGAGAGTGATTCCAGAACACTGAAAAGATGATTTAATTTTCGCAGGGCAGCTGCAGCCAGACAGCGCACTCTAAAATCTCTTGAAAATGTAGTTTTAACCAATAACTTGAACTAAAAACAATTCAAACTACTTGGCCATTAAGTCAATAAATTAAATTGTAAAGAGTGAAAAGTGGTAAGGGCAGCAGTGAAAACAAACCCTATTTACCAAATGGGGTTGGGATAAAAAACTGCTTAGTGTAATTTTGTATAGTATGGATAACAGAGGAAGAATATTCTCATATGGCTTTAGGATGGAAGCGCTTCAGATTTCCCGCTCCAGTCCCCAGTCAAAGCCCTGGTGGCAGTGAAAATACCAGAACACAACCCGGCCTCCCGCCCACCCGCCCCCATAAACGTGCCCACAGGCTGCTGTCCTGTAGCCTGCGCTTTCCATGACTACCAAGGATGCTGCTGAGGTCACTCCCATAGATCCGACGACCAGGGTAGGGTCAGAGAGCACGTGAGACTGAGCCCTTGAGGTGGGTGGGTGGCGAGCAACGGGTCCCATGAGGTCAGGGCACGACCTGGGCACACGGCGAGCGTCTGTGGCTTCAAGGGAAGACCTTGGGGCCCGGGTAGGGCTCCCCATCGCACCAGAAGTCATCGGCCTGCGGGGTCTCCAGGAGCCACACCTCTCGGGGAAGGTCACAGGCCGAGCCAGAGGCCTCCTTGGGCCTGACGGGCTCCAGCACCCGGTAATAGTGGCAGTCTCGGCCGTCATCGGGGTCGTAGGGCGGGGCCAAGATGTCCAGGAAGGCTGCAGGCCCGTTCACAGCGTCGATTTGGTGCAGGTTGTCCCGGGACGGCGTGAGCACGCAGGGGCTGCTGGCTGCAGTGTACTCGGCCCGCGATCTCAAGACGCCCGGCCGCATGGCCTCCCGCTCCCGGGCCTGCAGCGGCGGCTCGAACTGTTGCTCGGGTGGTGGGGCCCGCGAGTGCTTCACCCCGCCCGCGTCCAACTTGTCCAGGCAGCTGATGCGCACGGTCCCGTAGAGCACCTTGAGCAGGCCGTGCATGCCCGGGTGGTCGTGCAGCGGGATGGACGTGCCGCTCTTGAGCAGAAACACGCCGAGACTGAAGCCGTGCGTCTCGTAGATGTCCATGTAGGTGACCGGCGGCAGGCTGGGCGGCAACGGCTGCAGCGTGGCCTTGCGCGGGGCGATGTTGAGGTCCTCAGCGCGGATCTGGGTCAGCAGGCTCTTCAGCTTGTTCAGGTTCTCCAGGAAGCCCGGCGGCATCTGCGCCTCGGGGCCCGCCGTCCCGCCGCGGTCGGAAGCGCTGCGGCCGCCCCCGCTGCCCGGGAAGGTGAGGCAAGCCTGGCGGGCGATCCGCTGGATCAGGGAGGCCATGTTGTCTCGGGGCATGCTCGGCGGCTCCCCTGTGCGCCGGGACCGGCTTCCTCCCTTCTTCCGCCCCGTGCCGTCCCCGGCGGCCGCCACGGCTGCCCGCAGCTCCAGGCGGGGCGGGAGGCCCCGCAAACACCGGACGGTCAGAGGCGCGGCTTGGACGCCGCAGTTGCCAACCTCAGCGGCCAGGCGCCAGCAACGGCCGGGCGCGCTAGCCTCCCGCCTCTTCTGAGCGCGCACGCGCGCGGCCCACACCCCGCACAAGCGCTCCGGAGCAGGTACAGCCGCGCGGACAGTGCCAGTCTTTGCCTTACGCCCGGAGCTCCATTCATGCGGCCCGCACCAACGACGGTGGCCCGGCGATCTGGGCGCGCCGCAGAGAATGCCGGGACTTGTAGTCCACGGCTTTCCCCAGAGTTCCGAGTTTCCTCGATCAACCGGACAAAGGAAGGAACACTAGACCTGTGAGGTACAAAAAGACCTTTCCCAGATGTTCCAGGTGTTTTCTTGTTTAACAAAAGGTGATGGAGGTGGTGGTGTAAGAGAAGCAGCCATTAACTACAACTCCCGGCACCCCACTGTGCTGGATGACGCACTTCCGGCAGCTGGCCCGCGGAATAGTGGTAGTTTTCCTCAGCTCAAAGGAACCCGGAAGGAGGGTCGTTAGCCTTTTGGCGTCGCTCGGCCCTGGTCAGACATCCAGGGTCGCCTTCCTTTGACCTTGTCTCTGGGAAGGAGAATATTGGGCCAACCATAGCCTCTCGTGGCCGCCTAAGCAGCACTGTCTACGGGGACTGCGGGACAGCGTTTTCGTAATTATCTAAGTGTCCTAGGAGGGAGGGGGTCGAATCTGTCCTTGGTGACCGCGAGGGTCACCAGCTGTTATTTGCATCAGGGCCTGATGACGCGGCGTTTTGGGTTACAGAGCACGATGGTTGTTGCTGGGAGGACTTGAGAGGTCCTCCGCTGTGGTCACGAAGCCTGTGTACCAGTGGTTATCCAGATTGGTTTGCCTGAAGAGCACCTCTTTAGCCGGAAGAGGCTTTTACAAATGCAGATTTCCGGTTGTCACGGAGAGGTATATTGACTGGGTGGTCCTGAGGTATCCGAGGAGAAACTGGTGTGCAACCAGCAGACAAGCTCTTGTGGAGTTCGTTCACTCCTCGGTATTCTCCGCGAAGTGAACTTTTAACAGCAGCCGATGATGAATGGAAAAAGAAGACGCTAGATGCCATCACTTCAAACTTAGCCCCGAATTTAAAGCCCTCTTGGACCTCGAAAGCTAAATATGGGTTTCTTGTACATTTTGTCATTGGGGTGGTTCAGTAAGTCCTCTCCAGTTAAAATAGACATGCTTTGGGGTGGGGGGTTATATAACTTATCTAATGAGTACTCACTATTCCTGGCACTGAGTTAAGTGCATTATGTAACGAGTGCTGTATTATTTAATCCTTACAGAAACTCCTAAGAGGTAGGCACTATTATTCCTAGCTTGCAGATGAGGGTATAAGTTGCGCAAGAATGATGGGTCATAGGTCACTGACAGCACAAAGGCGCAAAGCAGAAGTCAGTATAGTTTTACCAAAACAGCTTGAATCAGTGGGGAAGGCACTAATATTGTTTCTCCAGTGTACTGTGACACATAGACTGTAACTTGAGGAAAATTCTACCGTTCAGGTCCTTAATTGACTCATTTGTACAGTGCTGACTTTAAGGCGACAGTACTTCAGAACTTTATTCATCTTGGGGCGCTTAAAAACTTGTTTTGGCGGTCAGACCCTAAAGATTGTTATTTAGAAGAAATGGAGTGAAGGTTAGAATTTTCATTTTTTAAATGCTCTTAAGTG
>PVKN010017398.1:0-17342 GCA_004027915.1 Capromys pilorides | reverse complement strand
CAAAAGCCTCAAATTTATCTTTTTTATAGCTGAGTAACAGTTCATTGTATAAAAATACATGATTTTTATCCATTACTCAGTTGATGGGCATTAGGATTGTTTCCAAGATTTATCTATGACAAATTGTGCTGCTATAAACATAGGTGCACATATATTACTGTGGTATGTTGATCTCAGTTCTTTTGGATAAATACCTAGGAGGGTAATAGCTAGCTTGAATGGGCCACCAATGCTAACTTTTTGAGGAATATCCACATTGATTTCTATAATGGTTGTACTAGTCTGCACTCCCACCCACAGTGGAGAAGGGTTCCTTTTCCCCACAGCCTCCCCAGCATTCGTGATTTTTGCCTTCTTGATGAGAGCCATTGCTTTTGGCATAAGATGGTACCTCAGTGTTGTTTTAGTTTACATATCTTGAATGGCAATGATGTTGAACATTTTTTTATGTATTTTTTTGCCATTTGTATCTCTTCATTTGTAAAGTATATATTCATCTCAGACACCCATTTTTGGATTGGGTCTTTGAATTTTGGAGGCCTGACTTTTAAAAATTTCTTTATATGTTCTAGATAAGAGTCCTTTATTTGAAGGATAGTTCACTATAATTTTTTCCTAATTCATGGGTTTTCTCTTTACTCTGTTGGTGATTCCTTTTGATGTGCAGATGTTTTTCAAAAAGATGAGATCCCAAATGTTGATTCTTTGAAGTATTTCTCATGCAGTTTGAATTTTTTATTTTTTAAATGTGTTTGGTATAGGGTCTATAAGGTCTACAGGGTCTCACTATGTAGATTGAACTGGTAGTGATTCTCCTGGTTTCAACCTCCCAAGCACTGGCATTGTAGGTGAGTGCCACCATGCCCAGTCTCAACTGCCATTTTCACACATCCTGTTGGTGGGGCCAGCACGGCACACCGGGATCGAGGCTGCTGTGCCTAAGCAGGCTCTTTAGTTTGTTGAGCTATCTAGCCAACCTTGCAGTTTGGATTTTGTTCATGAACTTGTTACCTACCCCACTCCTATGTCCTTAAGATTTCTTCCTACTTTCTCCTCCAGAAGATTTAATGTCAAAGTGAGTGACATATTTGTGATAGTTGAAGAGTCCAATCAATTCTCAATGGCCACATTTTCATATTTCTTACAGGAGAAATCAGATTTTTTAAAAATCAAAATGCTGTCTCCTCTAAATATACAAACAAATCATCCTTTTGCTTTTAATATCATAATAAAGCATGAATTTTATGATTTGGGTCTAAAATATTCCATTGCTTCCAGAAAGCATCAAATTTTCCACAAAATGGAGAAAATTTGAAGATTATGATAGGGACAAAATAAAGTACTACATGTATGTAATCTGGTCTGGCTCAGAGTAGACCACAAATATTTATTAAATGAGAGAATGAGTCAGTGAGTGAGAGATGTTTGTTATTTTCTACATTACCAAGATTTTGTGATATAATAAACTACTTTAAAATTTAATGGTTTTTACACAACTATTTATTTAATTCATGGTATTTCAAATTAATTAAAATTGGGCTTTGATAGGCAGGTTTTCTTGTCTTTGATGAGTCCTTTATGGAATATGTGATGAGGTAGTGACTAAAGTGGTTAGGCTAATCTGAGTTCAGTTCTCACATCACCAAAGCCTTGAATGTTATCACTCCCCACTCTGCTACTTGATGTCTTGTCCTCCAAAAGACTCAATTATGCTTGTCCTTGAGGACTGTTGAATTGCCATGAGGGAAAGCAGAAGCTTGTAGGGCTCTTCAGAGGAGACTCAGCTATGCCTCGCCACCGCTTCCTCACTTTCTATTGGCTGAAGTCGATTATAGGGCTACTGAGACTCAGATCATGAAGATCATACTCTCGCTATGGTAGAAGCTGTAGAGAGAGTGGATACAGGAAGATAATAATTGTATAGCCATTTCTCAAAAATTATCAATGACCACCCTTCCATAAACCTTACACAAGAAATGACTTCATGATGTATGTCTAAGTAAAAGGTGAAAAATAACCTGTTGTATGAAATTGTTCAGAAAAGTTACATAAAATTTGAAAGATATCTATGAAGTAGTTTGGTATAATAATCAGTGGAACTTAGTCATTTCCTCAAATATTAGCAAAACGTAATATCTTAATGATGACTGTTATTCTTATAACAGTCAGTGTATATAACAGGAGTATGTATATTCTCATATATGCAGATATAAATATATAAGTAATATTAAAATGAGAGACAGTTGGGTCCTAAAGCAAGGTGAAGAGCTGATTTGGGTGTTGTCCACCCTTCTTCTCTCACCAAGGAAATCATTCGCAGCCTTACCTTGGGCTCTCCAGAGAGGATTTAAGTGAAAACAAAACAAATAAGCAAAAACTAAGAAACTGAACCTAAGCTGGGCGTTGGTGGTGCACGCCTGTAATTCCAGCACTTGGGAGGCTGAGGCAGGAGGATCGGCTCAAGTTTGAGACCAGCCTGGGCTATAAAAGTGAGCTCAAGGCCAGCCTGAACTGCATAGTGAGACCCTGTCTCAAAAAGACAAAAAAAAAAAAAAAAAAAAAAGAAAGAAAGAAAGAAACTGAACCTAGATTAATGAGTAGGCTGCACAGGACACAGCAGGGTGCTTGTGAATATTGATATCATATCCTTCTAGCAAAGAAACTTAACTGGTCAGGAAAGGAACATAACTGTGTTGCTTCTCAGTGACCGTCATGCTGCTCCCCTCACCACTTGGTCTGTCGCTGTGCAGCCCATGCAGCCTCAGACAGCTGCTTCCTCCCAGGTGCACCCCTACCTTTCAGCTGCACTCCACTTTGCCTAGCAACCTTAAATTAATCTTAAGGGATCTTTTCTCTCTCCTGTTTCTATTCCTAGGTTCCAAATATAAAATGGCTTATAACTAATGAATGCAGTGCGACCTCCTCACAAAACCATTACCATGAACTCCGAATCCCCTGGAGTATCTGTGATTTCTCTTCATCATTCACAAAGGAAAACTCCATCTGCTCATTTTCTTCTGGTACAGTGTCTTTCCAAGCATGACATGAAGGATACTTTTAAGTTTGTTTTTAAATCAAGTCATCTTGAATACAATTTCAGTTATACTGAAGTTTAAACAGACTTCTAATGATGTACGTAACTGTAGGAGCTGGCCATTCTATTTTCATTTTATAGAAAAATGTGTGCAGACTAGGAACAAGCTTATAATCCTAGCTTTGCAGAAGCTGAGGCCATAAGTTCAGCCTGGACAGTTTGACAACTGCCATGTCCAGTGCAGCTCTTGTAATAACCAGGGAGAGGATGGTGAAGGATGAAAACAAGAGTCAGCATGCATAAGTTGAGGTCAGGTGGAGCCCTCTATCCTGATGAGAGCAACTGCTCAATGATTGTGGTGCATTTATTTGTACACTCAGCGAGAGGTAAAGCCCCACTCCTAGGGCTCACCTTGATTGTTCTGTGTTCTCAAACAGGAGAGAGAGAAGATCCCTTAAGATTAATTTAAGGTTGCTCTAGCTCTACGTGTGTGAGTGATCTCCAGCTCAGCCGCTCCTCACAGATAACTTATGAGATCTGGTCACAAAATTAGAAGGAAAAGGAAGGGAGGGAAGGTGAGGGAGGGAAGGAGAACAGAGAAGGGGAGAAGGGAAGGGAAAGAGGACTTGCGGTGCTGTTTAGTACAAGGATCTTGCTTCATTTTTCAATGCAGAAAAAAAATCCCCATAAAACAAAACAAAATAAACAAGACAAAGAAAAATCTCACAAGAACAACAACAACCCACAAACCCAACTAGACAGAAAAAGCAAAATGCATTCTGAATACTTACATAAATTAAAAATGATATTATGGAACAAATCCATTTTATGTACTATTTAAGTAAACTTGATTAATTAAGTGAAAAATTTTACTTAACTGCATAGAATTCAGAAACATTTAAGCAACATAGGATATCCTAAACAAAACAACAAAAATTAAAAATTATAAAATGGAATATAAATAATTGCAAAATGTTAGCTCAGAAGCAGATCTAACTAAAGTACTATATGTTTATGCATGTGTTTTGATTTCTCAGTGTTGTCAGAGTTCTCAGTCAATGGCTGCTTTCCTCTAAAGTAAGTGTCCTATGATACCCAGAAGGAAATGTATCACTATTTTGACTTCAAAGTCTTATATATCACTTCTGTCATATATTCTTGGCTAAAGTAGTCAAAACTTGTCAGACTGAAAGGAAGAAAACATAGATTCCACTTCTTAAAACAGTATCCAAAAATCCTGGCAATTTAGGAAAAAAAAAAAAGCCTGAAACATTTGCATCATTAAAGCTATTTTAATTGAGCACATAGTATGTGCAAAATCCTGTTAGGTTTAGGGATGAAGAACATGGTAAATAAAACTTACAAGAAAGAGACAGGAACAAGATAATGCTACAAATAACTATGGTGGCATGCATTGTGAAGAACTTAAAAAGAGATAGAGTATAGTCAAACTAGGAAAAGAAAAAACAGACATGATACTGAGAGAAGAGCATCTGGGCAGGATTTTAGGGGAAGAGTCAGGTGGTCAACGAACAAAGAAAAGAGTTTAGAGAATGAAACAGAAGAGGAGGCCCAGATCATGGAGACAGTTGTTATCCTTTTGTAGTGGATTACTAACTGGAGCCATTAGAAGCTACTGGTTCTCTTGGGCTGTTCTGCTGGAGCGCTTGTCATGCTGGCTTTCCTGATGAACCTGGCTGTTCTTGTTGCTGGAGGAGCTCGGGACCATCGATGTCACTGAGAATGGCTGAGGTTCATTTTGGGGAGCGCTTGTTCTCACATTGAGCATCACGTCCTGGCTCTGGAGGGGAAGATGGTGCACAGTTCAGCCTCATGAAGAAGCTTGTCATGTTGACTTTTCTGATGGGAACTAAGCTTTCCTCATTGCTGGAGAAGCTTGGGGCCTCACTGTTGTTAAAGGTGGCTATAGTGTACTTTTTACGGGAGCTCTAGTTCTCACCTAGAGCATTGCTTCCTGGATCCAGTGCAGATACCTCAGCCTGCTGGCACAGATCCTTCATCCCACTGGCACAGACTTCCTAGCTTCTACTACTGAGCTTTGGGCCTTCTCAATGCAGATCTGTGAAGCAGGCGGCATGAGTCATTGTCGTGGGTTCTAGGCCTCCAGCGGACTTGTGAGAGGCACTGTTATGGGCTGTATGTTTTCAGCTGTACTCATAGAGGATGTTAGGATCCTGGCCCTAAGCTGTATTCTTTGATCTTTAGTATGTGGACAGATTTTTGTATGAATCTTTGGGTGATTATAAAATAGTCTCATAAAATGTGTCCGGTGTTTCTCCCGCAAAACCCCCAAATGATCACACCTTCTAAAGCTTTCCTTAGTTTGTCCAAAAATAAATCATAATGTTTTTTGCCAGGGATTAGATTTTTTTCTTTTTTTTTTTCACTTTTATATATTTTTCTTTTTGTCTTTTTGAGACAGGGTCTGGCTATGCAGTTCAGCCTGGCCTTGAGCTTACTTTGGAGCCCAAGTTGGTCTCAAACTTGCAATGATCCTCCTGTCTCAGCCTCCCAAGTGTTGGGGTTACAGGCCTGCACCATCATACCTGGCTTTCTTTTTTCTACTTTTTAAAGATAAAATAATTAGATATCCACTATACAAAATAACAGGAATTCAACAATGGCTATTATATTACATATTGTTGTTTTCAAATTAGTTGTTCAGATTATCAGATATAAACATTTTCTTGTTTTGAGCCCTATATGCAGGTTGTTGACTTAGCCATGGTCAATTTATAGCACATCATTAGTGATACATGTGTGAAACTTTCCTTTTTTATTTTTATATGATTTTATGATTTCCCTTCTTCATCTTCTTCTGTTTCCCGTTTTCCACCAATAATTTCTATTCTAAAAAGTGGTGCTTAATATATGTCATTGATAAAGTATGTGTATTAGTTGGAATTTTTGAAAGGAAACAGAGAGAATACATAACCAAGTGTCACTTAACAATGAGAATACACGATGAGAAATGTATCATTACACATTTTGTTATTATGCAAACATTATAGAGCGTACTTACCAAAAATAAGACATATACAATGTCATTAGGAGATATAGCCATATGGGAATGCTACTGTATATGCAATCTGTTGGACACTAAAATATTGTTGTATGTCACATGATTGTATATACATACATAAGAGATTTATTAAGGGACTTCTCTCCATGATTATTAAGATTCAGAAGTGACAACTGTCTGCCAGTTGCATTCTAAAGTTCCAAAAGCTAGTGGAGCTGATGGTTGAACTCCAAGTCCAAAGTTTGGAGAACTAGAATTTCTTCTCTGAGGGTAGGAGAAGATGTGCATCCCTGCTCCAGGAGGGGGACAAAGGAGCAGAGGGAGAAGGGGGAGGAGGTAAAATATTCCTACCCACCAGAGAATACAATTATCATGTGATGTATGTACCATGAATCTTCCATATACCACACCATCATACATGTGAGTGTATGCAAGCATCTGTGGTACATCTACTTTGGCTTAGGATCATTATATTACTTTCTATGTTCCTTTTATCACATTATGAGATTGCCTTAATATTATTATTATTTTTTTTTTTTGCAGGACTGGGGTTTGAACTCATGACCTTGCACTTACCAGGCAGGCACTTGTGCCACAGAGCTATCTCCCCAGCCCCTGCCTTAATATTATTAATATTTAAAAATATGAATACAAGTTATATATCTCAGTGGTAGAGTGTTTACTTAATGTGTGTAAGGTCCTGGGTTCAGTTCTATTACATGAAAGTATTTTAATGGTTGCATAGCATTCTTATATATATTATAATATATGTATTTTTAAAAAGAACCTCAGTGAAGTAAAACTGATATACAAAAACCGTATCTAATCTGTATTATTTGATGAGTCTAAACATGTGCATACATACACACAAAAAACTAGCAGAACAGTTAGGATAATTAGCATAACGCTACCTCTACAAGCTTGTGTTTCTTGGGGTTTATTTTTGCCTGTTCTGCTTTTGTTTGTGTTTTATAAAAACACAAAATGAGATGCACTGCTCATGTGAAAAAAAAATTAGATGCATTCTCTCAATCTTTTTGTCCATAGTACTATGTTGCTAACTATAGGCACTATACTGTACAGCACATCTCTAGAACTACTTACCTTGTAGGGCTACTAATGTTCTAACTATTATTCCCACCCACCTGTGATGATCCTGTAAGTATGCAGTTTTTGTATATATCTCTTGATTAGTGCTATAATTAAATTCCATGATATGTAATTACTACATAAAGTTTATGAATGATGTTAAACCTAATGGTATGTGTTGCCAGATACCCTTGAAAATTTGCATTGGCTTTGATCTTGCATCAACCACTGGGTATTCTATAAATGACAGTAATTTGTCAAATTTCTGAGGTACATGTTATCAATAGGCACTTGTTGCTAGATGTTATGGGTAGCACAATTGGAACTGAAGTGCAGATCAATGTTCTTGATGCTTATGATACATCAGAAAAGTGGATAAAGATGTTTGGTAACATTAAAACAGAAAGTATAATCACCATTCCAGGTCCCAGACAACCTAAGCATCAAGCGTTCATTTGCATCCTCCTAATTTTACGGGAAAACTAAAAGCATCTAGAAACTGGTTTTCCATTAATGACAAGCATCCTGGATCAGATATAGACAAAAAGCATAAAACTAATAAAATATCTCTAGTGTTGAAGAAAGAACCAAGAGCAGTAAACAATTATGAAAATGCCCAGAAGCACCAAATCTAGCTTTCTTGATGATCACATTCCATACACTGTGAACAGTAATTGCCTGGTTGAAAGGAACCTAGAGGTGTGTCTAGAAATTTTTTTTTCTGAAAATCAAGGTTGCTGTAAAATCCTCAGGAAACAAAACAAATTGAATAAATATGAAGTAAAAGAAAGACATTTGAAGACTACATAGATGATATTGGATGCAGAAAGATAGTGGAGAAAGAATGAATACAAAAGCAGCAGCCCTGTGACAATAAGCTGCAAACATCCCGAGGAGGGGAGCAGGGGCAGGAGGTGGTGTTCAAGTTAAACTGATGTGTCTTCTATAGCTACAGAACAAGAAGGGAGAGAGTTGAAAAGGCCCTGGGAACAATTTTTAATTGCATGGAGAACTAGGATTTATTTGTAATTTTTTAGCCATTATCACATTATCAGGAAATTAATTTGCTATCACAGCATCACGTTTCATCTTTTTTCAAAAACAGTTGTAATTTGCTTTTCCGGGGGATTACAGGCCTGACCAGGATTATTTATTATTTTATTCTCAGATTTTCTTAAATGATTTTGGTTGCTTTCCTCAAAGTTTCTTACTGTTCTGTATTAATGTCTCCATTTTTTTTGGTCAGAATTAAAGCTAAATAGCAGTTCTCCAAATCCTTCCTAAATTCTCAAATATAAAGCAACCTGTAGGACAAAAAAATGTATGAGACATTTCCCTCTGCTTTTAATATTCATATGCAGAGTATTAAATTATTTTTACCTTTTACTCAGCTGTCATTAAAATACTTTAATCAAAATAAAGGTCACCTATTTCAGGATCATAAAACTCAGTAGTCGTATAAGGTAATTAAAACATAAAGCTAGTGACTAATGAAATTTATTAGTTCATGTGGTTGCTTAAGCATGATAATAAATTATTATAAATTTTTAGGTAAAATAAAAAATTTCCTATTTACTCTAGTTTAGAAGATTTATCCAAAAATGAATTCTTGGCATAAGCCATTGCTTCAGGTAATCAGACATACAAACTGTTCAGAGATATGTGCAAGCTATGTCTATCAATCCATCATCTGTGATTGATTTTCACTCTAAAGCATGTGCTCTTCCAAGACGACAAGCAGCCCACCTACCTCCCTTTTTTATATGTACCCAAACCATCAGATATATTTAGGTTTTTTTTTTTTTTTGTAGGACCGGGGCTCAAACTCATGACCTTGCACTTGCCAGGCAGGCACTTGTGCCACAGAGCTATCTCCCCAGCCCATCAGATATATTTAGGATTATGACCCACTATGTTGTTTTTAAATTCATGGTAATACTATTGCCTCAGCTGTGCAAGTGCTGGGATTACAGGTGTGAGCTACCACATTTAGCCCAAAATATAATAAATTTAAGAGAATCCGGATACAGATGTCTTTTTAAACTGAAAGGGAATGGGAGAAATGTAGGAGGAGAAAGAAGAAAAGGAAGGAGGAGGACAAGGAGGAGAAGAAAAAGGAAAAAATTAGAATGAAATTACTGACAATTCTTATTTTATTTATTTATTATGGGAGGTAGTTTTATTTGATGTCAACTCAGATCATTTTCCCATCTCCAGGGGTGGTGTCAGCAGTTCTTTCATGTGGCATGTGATCCCCACTTCCTTATATCAACACACATGGTTGGATGACAAATTTATCATTTCAGCTCATCACAAGAATTTTCATTTCTGTTCTTAGACTTTGAGAGATTCCACCATGACTTGAGCTGAACTTTTGCTTTCTCATAAGCTAATTTTTGGTTTCTCTTCCTTGTGATAAAGAGTTTTAACTAAGATGAAGGACCAATAAGTGATTAAGAGGAAAGTGAAATATATGTGAAGAGATTGAATAGTAAACAAAAGCAACAAGTATACTGTCTCAGCATTAAATATGTATTAAGAAAAGGACCTTTGTCGCTTTCTTGTTCAAAATTATTTTGTATCATTCTTTAGCTCAGATGGAGCGACTAAGAACATAAGAAAGCCAATTTCAGGGTTTCCAGAGATCTGAGTGTGTTACACTATACCTTCAAAAGTATATCATTAGCCTCTGTGATTGAACCATGGGCAATAAAAAATGATGATATTCTTTGAATTTTGAAGGTAACACTTGAATATGCTGGTCTCAAATATGTATTTAGTGACTCAACAGAGCACTGGATTTAACTGAGCCCAGGGAAAGGAAGAGTGGTATAGCAAATTGAGAATGTAACACAAGCTGCCCTAGTCAGAGTACTGAAAGACACTCAAAAATCAGATTAGCAGTACTGAAATGTCTTTAGCAATGCCTGTAAAGAGTTGCTGGGCGACTTTGATAAGGGACTTGCAGTACAGTCCTCTAGGGTTTTGGAACAAACTATATCTTCTTTGGCAAATACCAGTAACTGTTCTTTGAAACATTATTCCTTGCACAGTGTGAATGACTGTGCATAGAAGATCAAGAAACCATGCAACAAAATTGAAATCATGAACTATGGGTGCACTGTTCCATCACACTACACGTTTGGGTGGGCAACAGCAGCCTCCAGAAGAAACAACACAGCAGAGATTAGATGAGAGGAGGTGTAGGATGAACAGACAGCACGGAGAGGTAGCTCTGACTCCCCCAGGACTTACTCCCTCCCCTTCCTCAATCTATCTTCATAGCTAGACTGTTTCTTATAATGGGCAGACTGAAAAAGGAAAAACTGAGGTCTGATACAAATGATTGTACACAACATGTGGCACCAGCTGCATTACAATCACAATCAACACTGTGACAGAAAGTCAAGGTGAAGGAAAATCCTTCCAATTGGCAGGAGTATGACCAAGATACTTGGTTCCTATACTTTTTTTGTTTAAGCCTCCTGTCAATCCTGCTTAAAATGCTCTAGGCTGACTATTGCTCTCTAAGTTCTCACAGGACCCTGTGTTTGGCACTGTTGCTGACTTACAGCTATGTCACAGCTATTCACTTGTCTTTGACCCCATTTCAAGTGTGATCTTAGAGGCACAGCCTATTTTGTATTCATGTGCTCTTCATCTTCAAAGTCCTTGTTGCACATTAAATAGGAGTAACTGTTCTTAAAACCTCTTCACTGCATTAGCTTCTGAATGAACATGGGTAGGTACATTTGCCCTGGGACCGAGGAGGCACTGTGGTGTGGTAAGACTGGCTTTGATGACCAAAGGAGAATTCTATTTTACCACGCACTGACATTTTTTACACATGGAAAAGTCTCCTGGGTGTCTTTACTTTTCGAAAAACTGGGAAGAAGGATGACAATGTATCAAATCTCACTAATTGTCTGGGTCTGACATGGGGGAGAGATAATTCCTTTTGTGGAAGTGGGATAGGGTTTTTCTAAAGAAGTGAGATAATCACCTGGATGATTTGGAGAAGGAGGGCTTTTCAGAGCCAGGGTGTCTGGAGGGCAGGGCTTGGGCTGGATCCACGAGAGGAATCCCTGGTAAGGGCTGACATTTTTCATGGTTGCTCTCATGCTTCTAGGGGAAACGAGGTTATTTTCTTGCTAATGTTGTAATTTTCTGTGATTATTTACATTTTTTTCTGCACAGTTCTGGAGTGTCAAGCTATTTAACCTTTCTAGATTTACTGCCTTAATCATTCAAGGAGGTCTGAGATCCAGTTTTGTGACCAACTGAACACTTGAAGCAAAAGGGAGAAGCACAAGATGAAATCACCATGATCATGTGGGAGACTTGGAAGGGCCACTGATTTTCTCAGATATTATTCTCACAGATGTCTTGAAGGTATAGAAAGATGATGCATATGCCATGTAAAGGCCAGGGATGCCAAATATAAACTCCACCTGTATTAGTAAGTTCTCAGCAATTGGCTGCCTTTTATTATCATAAAAACTCAATCTTGAGTATAATTATTATTTGAAAGTATGATACATTAAATACAGAGTATGGACTTGAGCTGAAATCTCACATTTGTATCCTGGTACTAATATTTATTGATTATATGACTTATGTAAATGAAATAAACTATGCCTCAGTTTCCATATTGGTAAACTGAAGATAATAGAATTTGGTTCATAATATTATTGTGAGGATAAATAAAATAATGTGCATGAAATGCTTGGAATACTTTCTGGTATGTGGCTAATGCTTTATAAACATTAGCTAGAACCCTGATCTAGCCATTATGAAAAATATCCTACATTGGATGGAATTGTAATGTATAATCATGAGAGATGATTATGCTATTTCTTCCCAACTTTGCGTGTGATGATGAAACATTTAGTGCTAGGAATCATTATACTGGTGTAATTTGCACTGTGGAAAACGGCAAATGTTAGAAAGCTGGGCCACCCACACTCTATGCCAAGAGCTGGCTGTCAAACAATTACTAACACACCACATTTTTTAAAAAGTCGCAAGAACCTTATCTGTTGCAGATGATTCTTTGGATCTATATTATAAAATGGCTACGTTTTTATTTTCTTGACAGTACGAATCACATCGAAAGTTTTTTGTTCTTCAAGATACAGACCTTGCATTAGTGGCAGAATTGTGGACTAATCAGAGGGTCTGGGTTTTCACTCTGAGTCCATCATTTACTAGTTTATTAACTATACAAAAATCTCGAATATCTGGGAATTTGTTTTCTGTCCTATAAAAATGTTAAAAATAGTGACTTGATTATAATACAGATTTTTTTATGTTCAATTTAAATAACATATGTGAAAATGTATTATTTTATATCATTAGAACTTGGTGCAGGTTATTTCTGTGATTGTGTACTATCTACCAGAAAGCTAATTATAAAAATCTCTCTTTGAATACAGTTTCATTGGGAAATCCAAAGTGAATATAGTTTCTTAACAAATTCTTCAATCCTTATAGAAAATACTGCTGACATCCCTAAAAGTGTACAAGCAATCATTAGCATTTATTTTAGAAAAATCAACAGAAATCGCTTTCTGTATATTCTTACAAAGATAGCTTTCTGAGACTACAATGCAAAAATCTATTATATTTGAAGCTCTATCAAGATGCATTTTATTTTTAGCTTAGCAGGATGCAGTAAAAAATGCATTACTTTTGTTCAGGCACTAACAAATGTTATCCTAGCAAAATATACTCTGTCATGAAGAATGATATAAACATTTTTTTGAAGTTGTAATATTTCAATTTCAAAGAAAATTAGGTGTTCCAAGGAAGGATGACTATTTATTAACATCAGTAAAACTCATGTTAACTATTCTTGCCCAGGCTTTGGACTAAGAAGGCAGGGATTTCAAAGTCTGTTTTAGCCAGCAGGTAAATGTCACTGTCACAAATTGGAAAATGCATGTTCTAAGCCATCTAAGTCCTTAGAAAAATGAAATTACATATACAAAATGGTAATCTGAGTTGAGCGAAGATTCTATGTTGTTTTAACCATGTGGTCTCTTTGCATTTTTTTTGGGAGAAGAACTTTTATTCAGAAGTAAGATAGTGACA
Organism: Capromys pilorides; assembly: GCA_004027915.1. Lineage (NCBI taxonomy): Eukaryota > Metazoa > Chordata > Mammalia > Rodentia > Capromyidae > Capromys > Capromys pilorides. The sequence goes on along the minus strand of PVKN010017398.1, from coordinate 4,083 downwards.
TCACATGAAGATGATTCATTCAGATTCTAGTTCATCTGTAATTCATTACAATTTTATTTTGAGCCAGTATTGTTACTCATAGAGCAGCTTTTCCTAAGTTCTTACAGATTAATGGATTCTTTTACTATTATAAACATAATGCATCTTATGGCTTCTCCCTTTACACATTTTTTAAAATAAATTGGAAATTTGTAGCACCCCAGTGCTGGGCAAGTGTATCAGTGCTAGCTTTCCAATAGCCTGGACTTACTTTGTGTCTCTGTATCACACTTTGGTAGTTCGTATAGTACTTCAGCCTCTCCATTATTATTACAGCTGTTATGGCAACCTGTCATAACTGATGTTTGATGTTATTTTAATTGTCTTTTCGGAATGCCGCAGACCATGCTCAGATGAGATAGAAAATTTACCTGATAAATGTATGTTTTTGACTATTCCACTGACTACATTTCCCCATTTCTCTCTCTTCTTAGATCATCAGATTCCTTGTGATTACTTTAAATTAGGTCAAGTAGGACCAGCCAAATAATTCAATGGATTAAAACACTTGCAAGCAGGCACAGATGGCCAGTTCAATCCCTGGGCCTGTGGTGCCGGCCCCACCCTTGGGGTGAACTGATATGGCAACTAAGACTGGACGTGGTGGTGTGTGAATGTAATTCCAGCCCTTGGGAGGCTGTAAACAGGTGGATCACTATGAGACCCTGAACACTCTGTAGACCCTTCCCTAAAATATAAATAAGTAAGTAAATAAATAAATAAATAAGGTTAAGTAACTACCTTACAATGATCTTTAACTTTTTAAGAAAGGAATAATCTCAGATTTCTAACTTTAAAATCAAAATCAGGTATGAGTAGTCTGATTGAAGAAGGAATGTAGAAATTCTAAAGAGACCAAAAACTAGGTTGTGAATGAATGGAAGAGGATTTTGTTTGTTTGTTTCTTTGTTTGTTTGTTTTGAGACAAAGCCCTGCCCTGTAGCAAAGGGTGGCCTTGAGCTTGCTTACGCAGCCATCCTGTCTCAACCTGCAGAGGAGTAGGAGAAGAATTTTTGAAGGAGACTAAAAGTGCTACTTAACAACCATGAATGATAAGTGATAGGTTATGGCCCTAGTATGAATTGCTGAATTATTATGGTGGTCATCTAATATGGCCAAAGCCTTTAAAACAACAGCTTATCTTCCCAGAAACCACCTCCCCTCTTCTTCTCCAAATCAGCCCAGGGTGCAATTTCGTTTCCCTTTCCTGCCACCTTGGGGAAGGCCCCAATCAGCTCCTCAGGTATATCTAAACAGCCCCTTTAAACTCCATCCCTGGCAAAAGGCCATAAAAGCCTCAGCCTCTCTTTGTTCCAATCCAGAGAATTCCTTGTCTTCCCCAGATTCTCTCCATGTCCTCCAAGATAATAAAGCCCCTTTCCCTTTTTCCTTCTGCCTGTTTCTCTTCTGCAACACCTTTGAAAACCTATCAATAACAAAACAAAACAGGTTTATTGTCTTAATGGAACAAATCTAAATATCTGTAAAGGAGATCAACCTAGCCATAATATACTCAGAACCAAAGCCTGATCTATGCACAGTAAGACTCTCACTGTCTTCAATTCTATGAAGACATAGAAAGGTGAGACAGCAACAGAGGAAAAGTTTGAAGAAACAGATTATACATGAGGTTTAAGGAATGAAGATTTTTTTTAACATAAACATGCTGGGGAAACACCAAGTCTTGATATAGATGTTAAAGTAGGTTATCCATTAGCTCTAGCCAAGGTAATTGATGAAGGAGGCCACACAAAGAAACAGGTGTCTGAATGTGGATGAAGTACCTCTCTTTTGAAAGAAGGTGCTTTCTAGAACTTTCATAGCTGTTGGAAGAGAAATAAATCCCTGGCTTCAAAGGCTAACTCTTTTGTTTGGAGCAATTGCAATGGTGACTGTAAGCTGAAACCAATGCTCATTTACTATTCAGAAAATCTTAGAATATTTTAAAATTATATTAAGGCCATTCTGTTTGAGCTTTGTACATGGAACAGCAAAGCCCGGGTGGCAGCACATCTGTTTACAATCCAGTTTAATGAATATTTAAACCCACTATTGTGGACATATAGAATAAAAATAATATTGTTTTTTCCTGCCAGATAACACAACATCCATTTTATAGCCCATAGATAAGACAGTAATTTCAAATTCAAGTTTTACTACTTCACAAATAGAGTTCAAATGGTGATGTCTATCATAGGTGGTGATTACCCTGATGGATCTGGACAGAGTACATTGAAACCTTTCTGGACAGGAATTATCATTCTTGATTAATATTTGTGATTTCTGAGAGGTCAACATATTAACATTAATCAGAGTTTGGAAGAACTTGACTCCAGCTCTCTTGGTGACTTTGAGGGGTTCATAACCTCCTTGGAGTAGCCACAGCTGTGGGAGGAGTCACAAGAGAATTAGAGGTGGAAACTGAAGATGTGCCTGAATTGCTACAATTGCACGATAAGACATTTACTGAACAAACAGTTGGTCTTCATGGATAAACAACAGAAGTGATTTCTTGGGATTGCATCTGTGGCGCAGATGTCATAAGCACTGCTAAGAGCACAGCACAGGCATTGTATGTTACAGAGACATCTTTTGGGAAAGAAAGAGGCAATCAGAGTGGCAGATTTTATTGTTGTTTTTAGAAATAGTCACAGCCATGCCAATCTTTAGCAACCACTGTAGTTCTGAGTCAGAAGCTTACTGTCCCAAGGCAGCAAAGAACAAAGAACAGAGCCTAAGGAAAGTGGTCCCTTATAATTCTGGCAAGCTGAAGACAAGGTAACAGATTCCTGGAAGCATCACCCTGTCTGTTCTTTGTTACTTTACCTGGGAAGTTTCCAACTGGTGACATGTAAACTTAAGAGTTTGGTGAATGCTGGAAGGGGATGTAACTAATAGCTTGCTTACACCAAATTAGTTATGCACATCCCTTAACTTGTTTGTAGAATTAAATAACTGTGAGAAGTTTTGGGGGCTGGGGGCTCACTTAGAGAGAGACTAATCTCAGTGAGACTATTGTAGGCAGCTAAATTAGATAGAAATGCTAGAGGCAGTCAGACAGAGCCAGGTCCACAAGGACAATATGGAAAACAAGATGACTTTACAACTTTGGAAGAGACAGACCCTCTCCTCTGTGGCCAGACCTCGAGACAAAAGAGTAAACAAACTCAGTCATATACTTCCCTAGGGATGGACATCAGGGATTGATATTCTAAATAAGTACCAATCACCTTGAAAGAAACCTAAAGAGTCACTAACTCAAATTTCAACAGGAAAGGACTTTGTCCTGTATTCATGTCCACTTGCTATGTGACTCGCTTTCTCATTTGGTGCTGGATTAATCATCTTTACCTGAGCAATGGTGCTTGTAATCTCATTGGTTGACCATAGTTTTGTCCCACCTTGTGCCCACCTATTTGAGTTCCCATGTTCTCCACCACCTTAGACCCACTTCACCTCATGGTTTTACACTATAGAAATCCCTGGAAGAGACATCTTCTTGGGGACCATCTGCTTGGGGACCCCTCTTGTCCCTCTCCAGGACAAGAGCTTTCTTTTCCCCAGTAAATATGTTCAGCTCTTAACCTCTGTTTGTTCGTAAAATTCATTCTTCAGCTTTAGAGAACATAATCTAGTCCCAGGTGCCTTTCAGGTTGGGAGTTTCATTTTCCTATATATCAAGACCTCAGAGGCTATATTAATCCAGTCTTCCTGTCTGTTTCTTTCAGCTCTGACTGATAACATACAACAAATCACCACTTGGATCAATCTGTAGCTATCAGCATGAAGGCTTTGATGATTATTAGCATATGAATATGTTCATAAATATTTTGAATCTATTTGTAAATATTTTGAAATATTTTCATACATATTTTGATGCTGGGGGTTGGAGCCAGAGCTTTCCCTTTGAGCTACACATTCTCAGAACTATTTATTTTTTATTTTGAGACAAGGCCTAAGTTGTCCAAGCTAGCCTGGAACTTGGGATTCTCCTGCCTCAGCCTCCCAAAGTGTTAAGACTGCAGGTGTGCACCACCATGCCAG
>PVKN010017397.1:0-17347 GCA_004027915.1 Capromys pilorides | reverse complement strand
CTTGGCCAAGGCTAAACAAATGACCCAAGAGCTGGGAAGTAAAATTAGCCCTGAGGACAAAGTAGCTTGGGCAGAGCAAACACTCACACTGGCTCTGGTAACTCAGATACATTTTGAAAGCCAACACACAGAGGAAGGGCATGCCCACAGGAGCACAGCTATGTGCTGAGGGGTGGAGTGTGCCAGGGCTGGGGCACAGGGCAGGGCAGCGCTGTGGAGACATGACAAGCGGTGGACAATGGGGGTGACACTGGAGACAGAGTGGGTAAGATTTCAAGGGAGTTTCACGCACCATTGGCAAGAACAACAACCAGCCAAGAATCTGAGTGTTTTCAACGGGATGCCAATAGGCAGCATGATAAGTAACTTAATATCAAAAAAATGTAAATAATCAAAATGATATGTAAGATCTCTCTCACACATGCACAATGCTAAGACTCTGGAACCTGATGAAGCTGTTACCTCTGGTGCACAACGACCTAGAACACCCCTTATCAGGGGAGGCTTCTGGCAAGCCCGTGGGGCCCCAGAGGCCTGACCTGGAGGTCACAGTAGCAAGGCCAACCCCAACATCCTGGAGCCCTGTGGCTAGGGCCATGGGTACACTCAGGGGCCTTCTCCCAGAGCCACCCTTTCTCCCCTACAGTCATTTCCTACTGAGGCTGGCTAAGCCATGCTTCAGACTGCAGGAGGATGAATCAGGAGGGAGAAAGCACAAGGGTGCTCTCTGGGGAAATCTGAGGCAAGGACGACTGGCTCTGAGAAGATGGACAGAATGAAAGGCAGATGTAGAACTGGAGCCACAGTAAACTCCTCCACTCCTTCTCCAGGTAGAACAACAAAGGACGTCTTAGAACAATAGTCTCCAGTGAGTCTGTAAGCTCTCATCCTTGAGAACCTGGTGACAAGGGAATTCTGTGGTAAAATACCCACTACACGCAGTGGTTGTTTTTAGCAAATCAAATCCCCACACTGATGAAGACAAGATCCTGAGAAGTCCTCCACCAAGGCATTATCATAGCTGTCCCCCTGGAATCTGCCAGCTCCACAAAAGCTCTGGGCCACCTTCCTCCCTTTCGTTTAAACTAACACCTCTTAGAATTAGTAGCCCATTAGCTTAGAGAAATGTACTATCATTTATGTCTATGTTAAGGGAGAAAACAGTGGTGTCTGGTACAAAAAGCCTTAAATGGAAGGGAAATTCATTTCACCTGCATTCCACCACCACTGCCACTGCCACCCCTCCCCAGGTCACCACTAGGGATGCCAGTCAACAATCCCTGAGAGCTCAGCTTCTGGGTCACATACAGGCACTTGTAGATGACACCGATCAACATTCCGGAGCCAGGAGTCACACAGGTCACTCTGTCCAGCTTCTTCCCAACAGAGTTCAGGCAAGCTCATTGCACAAGTATCTTGCAGGAAGGGGTGCTTCAGCAACGCTGAAGGTGTGTGTGTGTAAAGCTTCACAGAAACACCCCCAAGGAACAAGCTCTCCTCCTGCTCCACATTGCACCCCTGTTATGTTGCCTCTTGCCCTTCTGCCAATTGACAAAATTCCCCTTTCAAGTAACCAAATATCACAATGATTTGATCTGCCTGCAAGGAGCAAGAGAATCCACGATGAAAGGCAGCCCCTCTCTATTTTTAGAATTTATCTCTGGAAAACGCTTCCTTTTCTAGGTCTGGGTTTTCAGATGTCTACAGGGCTGGGGTCAGTATCTAGGTGGCAGAATAGATACTGTCCAAATCAAAGACACCTCAGGAATATGGGGCCATCCCACTGTGATCTCTGCCTTTTAAGTCTCAGAGAGAGGCGGCTGTGGTCTCTTGGTGGCCTCCACAGCCACAGTCCCTTGGGGTTGGATACCCAAGATCTTACCTGGTATGTGTTGTCGAAGCTGTCATACATGAACCTCGTGATCAGAGACGTCTTCCCAACTGAAAAAAGAAAAGAGGTGTTGAGCTATAAAAGGAAGATCCTAATAGCCAGGGTCTATCTAAATACATTGTATTTGGGGAAAACAGGTAACAAAACATTACAGATACCTAGAAGTAGCAGGCAGGCCCCAGAGAGGTACCCTGGAATGAAGTGACATGTCTCTGTGCCAGGTTCATCACAGGGGACCTCCTGTCACACCTCAGTGGAGGAGCCTTCCTCTGTCTCCCCAATTTCCACCACCCAGATCTTGGGCTTCCTTGACCTGGAGGCCTGACTAATGCAAGAGCTGTGCATGAAGAATCAAAGCAAGTGGTGCAAAACAAGGCATGTCGTCACACATGCCTGCGAGCGCCAGGGCACACTGCCTCACCCTGGTCATCACACTCACGCAGCCTGTTTAGTTCCCACTCATTCAGCCTGGGCTCCAGTGAGGAAGCAGGCTTTCCAAAGAAGCAGAGGCAGTACGCATGCAACTCTGGATCCCACCAGCTTATTACCGAGGACCCCTTGTCATTACGACCACTGCAGCCTCACCCGCGCATCTGCGAATGCCCTGTAGGAGGCAGCGATGCCCCCAACTGAAAACCGCATGGGTCGGTTGAGAGAAACCAAGAGCTCTCTTGAGAATCCCACAAGTGCTGCTAATTTTCCAAATTGCAGATCTTGGCTTCTGACCTAACCCTGTGCAGATTCCCTGGGGCTTGGCTGTGGCTCAAATGCCAACTGCTATATTTCTAACCATCTGGGAGGAGAAGGGTGATAAAGGGACATTTATTATACCAGGCCTTGCATAGAGTAGTTCATACCATCCAGCCATGATTTTGCCATGGTGCTGGGAGGCTCAGAAGGGACCTGCTGGTTGAGCTGTCCCAGAGCCCTTTTTGCTCTGAGCTACTGGAGACAGTTAAGCCTGACAGAGAATGCAAAGAATCTAAGAATTTTCCATTGTGCCCCCTTCTGTGTGCCAGCAGGACCTCCATAGATGGGTCTGCTGGGTAGGTGGTTCCTGCCTGGGTGGAGCAAGGCAACCCCACAGAGCCCCTTGGATAAGGTTATTTGCCAGTTTTGAGGCCTCTGCTGTGTGTCACACAACACGAATGCTATCCTCTCCCAGCACCCAATGCCTGCCAAGGGGAGAGTAGCCGTATTCTACCAAGAGAGGCATCTGGTAGAGTGTTTGAGCTGAAATCAGAAGACTTCAACTTTCATCCAGAATTGGTGAGCTGAGCTCAAGTCCTACTGGGGTACGTTTAGTTGCACCAACTTGAGGTGATCAGCACCACTCAGGACCTCAGTTCCTCAATTTTAAATGAGCATAATAGGACTAAGGATGTCAGACAATTACAGTAAGAGTTAAATAAGATAACAGAAGTGCAAGGTACACAGGGAATGCTGAAAAGTGAAAAGAAGTAGCAGGTAACAGACAGCTGACACTTCCGGGACACCATAATGGTAGAGAAAAAATGCAACCAGCATCCCCAGCGTAATGAATACTCACTCGGACCTGTTTTTGTCCCTGATTTCTGCATAGGGGAGCCCAAATGCGCAGCTTAGAATTTCCTGAATAAGAAAATATCTCCCTAGGGCCACTGAGTATGGAGAAAAGAGAATTGGTGGAGCCCCAAAAGTCACTAAAGGAAAAGGAATTTTATGGAAGCATTCCTGAGAACCCAGAAGTCTGTCAGTCTGTTCTAACAGCTGCCCAGGCTCCCGTACACCTGAGCTGATGATGCTAATGAGGGGACTGATGGTGAGCCCACAGGCAGCCAGGGAAGAGGGCTGCCAGCTCTGTGAGGAGAAGGCTGGGGACTGGAGTGAGTCCAACTTCCAGGGCAGGAAGGGAGACTGGAGAGCGACTTCCATCGCAAGGTCAATGCCCAATTGATGGCGCTTACATAATAAAATCCCAATACTTCTGGATACCAAAGCGTGGGGGAGCTTTCTGATGGGTGAGCCCACTGATATGCCTGCAGGGTGACAGGCAGAGAGAGGGCATAAGCACACCACCCCCATTCTTCCTGTGTGTCCTTATCAGCTGGTTCTGACTACAGCCTTTAATAAAACTGTAGCCATACCTGAAGGGCCTTCCTGAGTCCTATGAGCTGTTCTAAATTATTGTATCTGAGAGTCTTCTGAACCCCCTAGGTTTGTGGTCAGAATTCTGATGTCCTAGGGGCCCCACTTGCAACTGGCGTTGGAAGTGAGGGCAGTCTTAGGGCTTATGCACATAGAATTTTAGGATACCTTTGAGAGCTTAGTGCCAGAACTAAACTGCAAGTTACCAGCTGGTGTCATAACCATAATTCTGGAAGGACATCTCTAGGATAAGCAGTAACATTCAAGATCTCTCCCCGTTTTTACCTGGAAATGGCCCATTTTTGCTTTTGAAAGAAATTAGGCTGTAAAAAAATTTCCAAAGGCTTTAAATCTTCCCTTAGATTTCACATGAAGGTGAGAAGTGGGGCCTCTCTCACCTTCAGGATCAGCTCTGAGTCCAGGAGGCCACAAGCAGAGCAGGCAAAGAACCCTCAAAAGGAAAAGTGTGGAGGGCAACCCTGGGCGAACAAGACACAGATGGAACTGAGTTTAAGCACAGATGCTGCCTTTCCAAGAAGCAGTGGAAAATTCTGGCTTTTTCAGGACCTCAGAATCCACTGCTAAGTTCTCAAGATAGTGATACTGCATGGTGCATCTCAGATGGAAGGGGAGAACATCAGGGAGCAAATGAGGAGACAGGCAGGAAGACACTAATGCTCCTCTCCAATAGGCTCTTCCCTAGTGGAGGACACAGAGAGAAAAGAGAATGAGTTGAATCCCAAAAGCTACTAAAGGAAAAGAAAGTTTATACAATCACTGAGAACCCAGAAATCCATAAATCTCTTCTAATATCCACTCATCCCTCCTCATTACACCAGCCACTGGCCATGGATCAGTACTGGCCTGCAAGATCACATCCAGGTAGGAAAAAATCTCAGTAAACAAGTGCTTAATTGGGATTATGCAAGAGGAATTCTTAGATACAGGGTCCTGGCCAGGGGCAATATTTTTCTGGGCATCTCCACAACAGGTAACATGTAATTACACAGCACATTCTAGGTGCATGTTAGAGGCTGTTCTAGACACAGGATTTATATGCCAGCAGTACACGTAAGAGATGTGGCACCTACCCACCAGAAGCATAAGGCAACCCTGTGCTATGCTGAGCTCTAAGTTCCACCCCTTCTAGCTGCCCCCAACTCAGCTGGGACTCATGGTGTTCCCTGTTGACACAACTGCAAGTAAGCTGATGGCCACTGGCCCAAGGTCAGAGTTCATATGGGCTGGAATGTGGCTGCTGGACCAGGAATTCAGCTCCTATCCCAGGCCCTCCTTGGTGTCTGTGGGTCACTTGAGGCTGGGCTCGAGGACCCTGCCATTTCATGACTGCCACCATGAGTGTCAATGAGTTTCAGGCAAATGGCTCCTGGAGACCCAAGGCTTCTTTATCTTGGGACCAGTGGCAGGTTGGGGATTCTCCGTGTCTGGGGATGCTTGGCCCCATACAGAGGTTGAGAAACTGGGACATAAGGTATCCCAGGTGCCAGGAACGGGGAAATAAAGCATCAGGAAGCGAGGATGAGTGGGTTGAACAGGCAGGGTCCATCACCAACTAAGGTCTAGGCCAGAGAAGGAACTCATTCTTGCATTGCTGCAAATGGGAATGATTTCATCCTATTCTTCAGGTTTGTTTTTCTGGTGTCCACAAGCCAGACTTCTCCTCTCAGAAGTCACTCACATTCTTCACACAACCAGGATAATGTGGCTCAGACCCTTGTCTGGTCTCAGTTTGGCTGCCTAGTTTCCTCTAGTAACTCCCTATTTCCTGTGAGACTGTGTCCAAGGCCCCCACACCTCTCCCCACCTGCACCCCAGCCCTACTTCCTTCTCTCCGAAGTGTACTGCTAGTCAGATTAAGGCCTAAAGATGTGCCTAATCCTTCTTCCTCCCCCAAACACCTCATAACCCCTCTCCTTGGGAATCATTCCCCTGCATCCAGGAGGCCTTCTCACTTTCCCCTCAGCTTTGACAGCCCTCTGGGGCACACAACTGTGCTCTTCACTTCTGCTCAGTGGCCTTAGCCCACAAATCTGGGCATGTAGGGCCTCCCTTCTCACTCTGTTCTGAGGCCCTTGGGATCATTCATCTTCAGGCCACTGATCTACTACCAGAGCAGGGCATGGGCAACAGTCTTGGACATGAACTTCAGGGAAAGGGTGTCCTCTGCACTTAGACTTTGGGCAGCTTCTGATGGCTAGAGGCAGACTTTATCAAAAGGAGCTCCTCGAGTCTTCTCTGCCCAGTCTCTGTTATCTCACTGGGTAAGATCTTCATGGGACTTTGTGTCTGCTCTATGTGAAGTGACTCTCTCCCTAAACTTTCTCCCTAAAAGGCAGAAGCCTCTTTCTTATCCTATTCTTATCCTTAACAACTGTTTGGGATGCAAAGTGCTGGAACCTGGAAATGGAGAACCTACACCCCATCTACCTGGCTTCCCTGTCTCACCTGCAGGATAGGCAGGACAGATGGGGCTGTCACCTGACTAGGCACCACCATACACCCATATTCAAGGGGAGGTCAGAGCAACAGGCGACACAGCATTGCATTAGAGCTCAGGTAAGCAGGCGGGAAGGCCTGAGACCCGCTGCTTCTGCCAGCTGCACTACTCATGGGGAGTTTTCCTTCCCAGAAAGCTCAGGCCTCAAGGTCACCCCATTACACTTCAGTGACGATTCACTGACGCCACTGCAGCAGAGCAGAGCCTGTTCTAAGGGCTGAGATGCAGCTCCACTGGCAGGATTTTATTAAAAATAAGCAGCCAAATGATTACTGAGCTTTTTTCCCTCACGACTCATGCTCAGAAATGTTCTTGTAATCTTCTGGTAGTTTAGTCCGACATGATTAAGCACCGAGATGTATTTTTTCCTCTTTTAACCAAATGAGGATGAAAAAATTCATTACTGAGCATTTACCACGAGCCTCCAGAAAGGAAGAAAGAAAACTCTAACACGTAGCTGGGCTTCTATTCAACACTGAGGTGAGGAATCTGGCAGTTTTCTTAGTGCTCCTCATTTAATTCTCATTACAATCCAATGAGCTATTATCCCCAAGGTCACAGAGCTAGGGTAGGGGAGCTAGGGCACGAACACAGATGTGATGCTGAGGTGAGTGCCTTACCCACCACCTGTGTGGGCTTACACAAAGGTCTAGTGAGCAGAAAAACAGCAGAGCCCTAATGGTAGGTTCTGGGCAGCTGGGCAGTTGGCAGGGCTGCAGGTAGGAGGGCAAGGCGGGGAGCAGGGTCCCTCTGGGCAAGGGGAGGGAACAGGGTAAGTGAACACAGAGCCTAGGAGATGGAAGGCTGGTGAGAAGGGACAGGAGGCAAGAGAGCAAGTAATGAGGGACACATGTGGAAGCCCCTCAGTCTGAGTTTTGTCTCAGGGCAAATGGAGCTGGACACAGCGTGTGAAGAGAGGGGTAGCAGGCACTGTTCAAGGGAATTCATGTGACTACAGGGTTGATTTAAACCAAAATCCACCTCCAAGGCTACTGTGGAGGGAGCAGAGGGGTAAGGGGAGAGGCAAGGCTGGGGTAGGGGCAGATGGCACGAGCCACAGTGGCAGCATCAGGAACCTAAGGTCTTCCAAGACACAGAGCTCCAGAGGAGCCGAAGGAGGATCATGTGCACAAGTGTGCTCACTATCACCTCATATGAGGTCTGCACAGTTCTCCCCACACTATGTACTCTCCCAACAAGACCCAGCCATTCATCCAGGGGCAACAAGGTGGGCCTATCTGGATGACAGAAGTGGCATTGCGTGGCTCCAGAGGCTAGGTCAGAAAAGGCAGCATTGCATCTCCATGCTCAACTTGTGTATTTTGCAATCCAGCCTTCAACCAGCCAGCACGCTGAGTCAGCCTAGGAGAGCCTGCTGAGGCACCCACGGGGCAAGAGCCCAAGACCCCCAGCCACCACCAACAGCAGACCTGTGGGTGAGCGAGCCCACGAAGCACGACCCCACACTGCAAGCTGCCTCTGAAGATGCAGGTAACAGACCACCCTTTCCCTGTTATGGCCTGCTCTAATTACAAATCTGTGAGCAAGGTAAACATGTCTTGAGTCCCCATGTTTGGGTGGTTTAATGCCTAGCATTTGATCACCCAGGCAACAGACCCACAGGTCAGAAAGATCTTACACTGCTATGAGAGAACAGCTGACAGAGGCGGGACGAGGGGCAGAAGTCCAGAAAGAGAGAGGATTTGGATGCCGAGGCCCAGAGCTGGGCAGGAATGTGGAGCAAAGGTGATGGACGGAAGCTGTTGTAGACCAGTGGCTTTCCTGGTGCTTGGCTTTGTGACTAGCAGATGACAGTGCCATTTCCTAAGTTCCAGTGAATGGGACGAGGAACAACACTTAGGAGTCACCCTGAGTTTGTCTGGGTAACCTTTGTAAGCTTTCTTTATAGTCAGACCAAAGCACAAGCAGCTGTTCTATTTTCAGAGAGAGAGAGAAAAAAAAAAAACAATCATTCAAACTCATGATCAAATGATTAAAGCTGATATTCTATGAAACAATTATTTGATTCCTTTCCCAAGTTGCTGCCGCAAGGGTCTTGCAGACTCATGTGCTGTCTAGAAGAGCGGAGGCACCACCCCCCACGCCTGCAATCACACAAGTGCAGGATGGACTGAGTGCTGGCCCCTCACAGTCAGTACCAAGGCCGCCTGACTCTTACTCAGGAGCCCAGTCACCCTCAGGCTCCTGCAAGCCTGGCACTATCTTGGCGGCAGGTCCTAGGTAGACAGATTTTTGTGCATTCTTCTGGCTTCTAATTAGCTGCAGAAGACGGTAAGACTTCTCCACCCAGTGAGACTCAGCCAACACCCACTGAGGGCGTACTCTGTGCTAGCCTGTACCGGGCACAGATTCCACAGTGAGGAAGCAGATGCCCGTCTGCCTTTCAGCAGTCCTTGGCCAGTGTGGAGCTAGAATCAGATGCAAACACCTAAAATGCCAGGCAACAAGCAAAGTGGGTCACTAAAAAGGGCAGGTCCTACTGTGCCTTCCAGAGAAGGTGGCGGCAGGGCTGAGGGATTGTTAGACAGGGTCGGAGGGAATAGTTGCCCAGGAAGGGGCTGGGTAGAGGCAAAGTGATGGAAGGCAAGGTGTCCTCAGAACACAGTTTTGCACCAACACCTCCGTGCCTGCCAAGCCAAGTCAGATCTGCCAAGTGCTTGGGGTCCGTGCCCTGGGCATGGCTTTTGCCCATGTCACAGGTAAGGACCGAGGAGGTGGCAAGTCCTCTGCTTCCTGGTCTGACACTGCCTCTTTCCTTTTCTCTTTTCATGTATTTATAGTACGGGGTCTACAGGGTCTCACTACACAGACTGGACTCATAGTGATCTTCCTGTTTTCCCAAGTGAGGGATTACAGGTGCATGCCACTATGCCCAGTCTCAGTCCCAGTCTCAGTGTGCCCCGGGGCCAGGGCCAGCACAGCACCCTGGGGATCGAACCATCTGTCTCGCCAGGCGCTTTAATCTGCTAAGGTATCTGGTTGGCCCTTGACACTGACTCTCTTCATGAAGGACACATCTCCCTATCATCTCCAAGTGGTTATGGATATAGAGACAGCTGTTAGGGCCAGAGAGTGAGACAGAGCACAAAACAATTAGCTGGCGATCTGAATGTCTGCCATGACTGACAGAAGGGAGCCACTGGGTGGCCCCTTGCAAGCCAATCCAGAGACAGCTGCAGTCTGCCCTTGGCCTCAGCATCAGCTTTGCTGTTCTCTGATATAAACAGTGGGATTCTACTGCTCCTCTTGAGGGGCCTTGAGCAGAAGCAGGGGAAAGCAAGTAAAATCTGGTGGCACTCACTGCCATGTCTAAGTCAGGTTGCCTTGGTGGGCTGAGGCTAAGGAAAGGCTCTGCATCCTCAGCCCTCAGCCCCCATCAGAGAACGTCGACAGCCATCAAAAGGAGGCCCTTGGGGAAGAAAAAGCAAATCTGCTTCCCTGGAGCTCTGGCCAGCAGCCTAACCCCAGGATGGGCCAGAAGATTTAACTATCCCATGCGCCCAGTTTCTAGACCAGGGAAGGAATGCTGTGTGGATGCTGGGAAGGCCGGCGGGAAGGCTCAGCCCTGGCTCTGCAGCTGGGAAGGAGGACAGGCCGTCCTGGACCAGTGTCACTGTGCTGCAGCAGCCTCAGGAGAATCTCCACCATTGCCCTGCAACCTCCGCCTGCAAGTCCTCCACCCCTGGGCTGACCACAGGACCCAGGACGATAAGATGACCGGGCGGAGGCACCAGCTATGCCAGTCCTAGCCTTGCTCCCTTTTACTCTTTGTTCACAAAACAAAAAACCCAGCCTCATTATTCCTGAAGGGCAGACAAGCCCCTCCACTCCTCACCCTGCCTGCCACCTTGTGCTCAGAAAGGTGACAGCTCCTACCTGAGCCCCAAGGGCCTGACTGGCTCACCATAGGCTAATGAGGAAACAGGTGGAAAATCCCATTTCAAACCATCCCCCTGAAGACTCAAGACTGTAATTAAGTAATATGCAAAGCTCTTCATTGGACACTTTAATTAAAGTGTGTTAATTCCCTCTGCCAGAGAATGCACAGCTGCCTGTGCCTCACCCAGGAAGCCAAGGAAGATGGAACAGGGGAAGGAGAAGGCAGGGGGTGCGGGCAGGACACGCTGGTCAGGCCCAGGCCCATCCCTCTCCACTGGCTGGGCACAGGCCTTGGGTGCTCTTGCTCCACCCACCCCAGCTCCTCTATCCATGCCTGTTGACCCTGGAAGCCTGCCTGACTCAGGGCTGTGGTACTGACCCCCTCTCCTTACCCCCACCTACTGGCAAAGGAGGATCCTGGGGGTGCCAAGGAAGTTCTTGCCTTCTATCTGCCCCTGACTGGCTAGGGCTTCAGCTTTTTCAACAGAGCAAGAAAGAGCAGGACCACTAGGTCCAAAAGAATCCTGTGAACACAGCAGTACATGCTTCAACCTCAGAAAGCACGAGTGCAGACAGAGGAGGGGAAAAATAAGGCAAAGGTCCCTGGGGCCAGGAAACCCAAGAATGATGACGGGCATGCCCTCAGCCAGGTCAGTCCTTTATGTGTCTTCCCAAGCTTTCCTCAGAGGCAACAGCTTGCTGGGGCTCCACACGGTGATCTGACTGGGGACCAGAGGGTCCAACCTCAGTTTCCCTCAATACATGGACACGCTGCCCATCCTCCTGCTTCTTCTTCTTTAGCACAAAAGGTGAGCTACAGGGAAACAAGCGGCCAGCCAGATCTCTGGCTGCTACAGCCAGGGCAGTTTGCTCTTTGGTTTTCCTCTTTGCCTCTCCAACTTCCTTTCTTTTTTGATGCTAATCTCAGGTTCAGTGAGGTATAACTGATAAAAACTATATGCATTCAAGGCACACAATGTGATGTTTTATAGTCCATACTAATAATCCCAGAGCTCTGGGAGGATGAGGCAGGAGGATCCAAGTATCCCAGCCTGGGCAATTCAGCAAGACTTTGTCTGAAAAAAACAAGAACAATTTTTAGGAAACACTTTTTTTTTTTTTTTTTGACCTGGGAATCGAACCCAGGACCTCAGGCTTCCCAGGCAGGTGCTGAGCCACTGAGCTATATCCCTAGCAGCAAACAATTTTTAAAGGCTTTTTAAAAGGCTTTTACATGTACATCAGTGATAGATCACCACACACACAAAAAATTTTTTTTTTTAAAAAGGAGAGACTCATCATGAAAGGATATCACAAATTAACACTTATGACCTCACAGTTACTTTTATAGTAGTACCAATACTTAAAATTTATTCCACCAGACAGACAAATATTGCATGTATGGAATCTAAAGGAGTAGAACTCATAGAGCAGAAGCAGGGTTCATGGGGGCACGAACTAGTGCACAAGATGAGAAAACGCTGGAGACCTGAAGTACAGCATGGGGACTACAATTCATCCTATACAGTACTTAAAATTTCAAGGACTGCAACTTATCCCAGCTCGGCCACACCTGACCTGTGATTTCCACAGGGCACTGGATCAATCAGTGTCTCC
This sequence comes from Capromys pilorides, assembly GCA_004027915.1. Classification (NCBI taxonomy): domain Eukaryota; kingdom Metazoa; phylum Chordata; class Mammalia; order Rodentia; family Capromyidae; genus Capromys; species Capromys pilorides. The sequence continues at coordinate 5,294 of PVKN010017397.1, read as the reverse complement.
CTACCTGCTATGCCCAGGCCTGCGGTGTAGACTAATGACTGGATCCATCCCCAGATGGTGCATCCCACTTCCTGACCCTAAGAAGTACTGAAGTCAAGAGGCAAATCCAACTTCAAAGTTAGGCTAGGACCAGCAAGGGTTCTTAAGTCCTGACTTTAAGGTCAGGAAATAATCTGGAGCCCATGGCTCTAGTATCTCTGACATGAAAGCAAGGGAGATACTAGACTAGCTCCAGGAAACAGCAGGCAAGAACTTAGTCCATGGCAAAGACCATGGTCCCTGGGAGACAGAGGAAAGGGGACACCACACTGTTGAGGGTTGGGGAAGAGATGTTGTTGCCTGAAGGGAGCCCTATTTTGGGGAACAGACCACGGATCTCACGTATAGGTCACTAAGACAAAGGGGCTGTGCCCCAGAGAAGGAATGTATAATAAAGCTTTGGATATTCCTACAGAGACATCAGAGGGCCAGCCTGGGGCAAGAATCTAGGCTAAGGAAGGCACCTGTCTGAGAGCGAAGTCCAGTGACCAACAGTGACGAGGTCAGTGGCAGGGCCCAGGCAGAGAAGTGCCCAGAGATGCTCGTCAGATGACAGGAGAATGAGGGGTTAACAAAGTCACCAAGAGGGAAACATGCCTGCCAGTGTACACCTTGCCTCCAACTGGGTGTAAAGATTGAATCTGAAGGTCTGTATAATGTTTCCACCCAAATGCTTGCCAGGCTGGTGGCAGCTATTTCCCAAGCCTGAAGAATTGCTAGACGAAACTACCAAGAGAGGAACTCATGGGCCAGCCAGATAGCTCAGTAGATTAAAACACCTGCTTAGGGTGTCAGAGGGACCAGGGTTCGATCCTTAGGGTACCATGCTGGCTCTGCTCCCAGGGTGCACTGAGATGGTGATTGAGACTGGGCATGGTAGAACATGCCTGTAATCCCAGCAACTGGAAGGCTAAAAATGGGGAGGATCAGTATGAGTTCGATCTGTATAGTGACATCCTACATTAAATACAATAAAACAAACAAACAAAAAGAAGGACTCTTTTCCCTTAGCAGGTGGAATCTTCTGACCTTTAGGCCTCCCTAACCCTCAGTCACTTTACCACATGCCCATATGCTCTGTACCCAGCCTGAGCCCAGAGATGGGGCTCTGCTCCACTGTGCCCAGGCAAGAAGGGAGCATTGTGCCCCTGCACCCCCTGGCCTGTGACTGCTGCATGTAAAGAGCATCTGTTCTTACTTAACTGCCTGGGTAGCCCCCCCCACAAGAAATGATTACTGATCAGTCATGGCAATATGGTTTGGATACATAATTATATCATAAAATAAAAGTCTGCTACCTATCATTGACAACCTGAACAGCCTCCCAAGCCTTTTGAATGCCTGCACTCTGTTTGGGGAGGTCTACACCCACTTGCAGGATGTAGGAGCCTCTCTTCAGCATGCTGTAGGCACAGGAGTGAGGCTCCTCCCCTCGGGTGCTCTCGCAAGACTCTACCAGACATGAGACAGCAAATTTCCCTCTGGATTCTGCATTTACAAGCAGCCATGCTGTAGCACTGTCTTTAGCACCTACCAGTGCCCAGCGAAAGAACTGTCTCTCTCCCCAGAACTGTCCTATTGGACTCAGGCTGCTGCTCTGAGCCTGGTTCTGTGATTTCCTAAGGCAGTGGCAGTAAACCTATGGCACATGTGCCACGGCAGGCCACGTATATTACTGGAAGCTCTCAAAGGTTTGTCGTGTCACTGTCCTAGGGACTTGCTCTGGGAACGGCCCAATCATTTTCCTAATACATTCACTGCCCAATCAAGTCAGCTGGACAGTGAGACTGTGTGCAACTATGAATTCTATATGGTAAAAGTCAGGTAGGTTCTAAAGAGAATACTGGAACAAACAGTTTGTTTACAGAAATACATCTTGCAACATCCTTCCCAGACTAAAACACTGTCTGCATTCCCTTGTGGTCAAAGTGGAAAAACACAGCATGGCCACTTGTAAGAGTCACAGTATAGGACAGAGGGTACAGATAGTACAGTGGTAAAGTACTTGTCTAGCAAGTGCAAGACCCCATGTCCAATCCCCACTACCCCAAAACAAACAAATAAATAAAATTTATAGCATGATATGCCCTTAATCCACAAACGGTCTCTTCCAAGACCCTGAGTAGATTGTTGAATGCATGGGTAGTACTGAGCCCTACATACTGTTTTACCTATGCATACGTAGCTATAGTAAGTTTAGACATTAAGAGATTAATGATGATAACAATACACTAACAGAAGCTATATGAATATGCCTCCCGTGCCTAACTGTACTGTACTCTCTGCAGGTAACTGAAACAGCAGAAGAGGGCCTATTCATGAGATAAAACCACTGCAAACACTGAGCAGGTTATAAGGACTGGGCAGCAGAAAGTTCCCCAAAAATCTAGAGTCTAGAAACTGTATGGCTACTATATGTACTGCACTGATTCAGCTCCAAGCTGATGACCAGACCATGCAATAATACCTGCTCAGGTCAAAGTTCAGAGACACAGACTTGGGCCAGTGAATCTACAAACAAACAAACATGTACAAAATTAAGATCCTGAGATTCTATTTTCTGATCAAGATGGAGTAACAGAGCCCAGATGCATCCTCTCACCAAAAAACAATAAAAAACAAAACAAACTAAATAATAAAAGCAAACTAATAAACTAAAACTGACAGATGTCAGGATTAGCAGATAACATTATTAACAGCTATCACTGCATTCCATATGCTTAACATGCTGAATAGATTTTGCTTATTTTTAGACAGACTAATCAAACTTTCAGAGGTAAAAAAAAAAAATGCAGTTTCAGAGATGGTTTAGACACCATATAAGAAAAGATCAATGAAGTGAAAACATAGTGATAAAATTATATAAAATGAAACAGTGAAAAAGTAAGAAAAAAAATGATCAAAACACCAGCAAGCTGTAGGGCCCTGGGAAGTGATACACCATTCAGGAAAAAATAAATGATGTCAGATGGAAACACAAACTTACACACAGGAAGGGGAAACATGAGAAGTAGTTGCTACATGGGTCAATATGCAAGATTTTTAAGCATTAATTCTCTCAGAGGTTTCAGGTGTAGCTTAAGAGTGCTTGCCTCGCGTGTATGAGGCACTGAGTTAAATCCCCAACACTGAAAAAATGAAGTCTTTTAGAAGGTAATGGACTGTTTAAATAAAATAAGATCAAAGTAGTAGATCACAGACCTAAGAAAACATACAAAGTCATTGTTATCCTGTCTAAAACTATACAAACCCTCCTAAATGAACTAATTTTTGGAGATAAAGGTATTACCAAAATGGAATTCTACTCCCAGCAAAAATCTTTCACAAATGAAGGCAAGATAGACAGACAATGCTGAGATAAGTCACTGCTAGCAGGTCTGTAGTGGAAGAAAAGAGGCTGCATGGGTAAAGGAACTGGGGTGTGTCACGGCCAGTGCCTGCACACTGCCTCCCCACAGTCAGCCCACCCTCACCGGCAGCCTCTGCCTCACTGGGTCTCGTCAAACACTCTGGTAGCTTCCAGGACCCAAGGCAAGCCTAGTGCCAACTAATTCTGGAGGTTGTCACTCTGCACCTGTAACTCAGAGAAAAGAGACCCCATCCACAGTACACACAGTTCCTTGGTGACATGGCTTCCCAGGACAGCCAGACTGCACTGGGCAGAAATACATGGTTTCAATTGGTTTGGGGACTGACTCAGCAGCCAGACCCTGCAAACACATCCACATATGTGAACCGTCACACTGGTACCAGAAAGAACAAATTCACAGTGAGCATATGGATGTCATACAGGAGGAAGAACATGTTAAATTCCTACTACCAGATTACAGATTATCTTTTGACAAAGCTTGCGTTAATGCATTTTGGTAGCTTGTTTTGCTGAGAGGAAGTCTTGACTCATCCAGCCAGTACAGAGTTTGGCTAAGCAGTGACATGTTCATTCTTTTCTTCCCAAGGCCCATAGATGCTGCTCGTATGGCTGTGAAAAACTTCAGTAACAGCAAGAGAAGGGTAACAAAACTGCGCAGACAAGAGTGTTGAGAGGCAGGGCTTGTGTTTCCCAGATCGTAACTCAAAGGCCTGTCGGGGACCTGGGAGCCTCCAACTCTAGACACACAGCTTGCGTGTGGCCATGAGATTAGGCTTGTTAAGGAGGGTACAAGAAAGTCTGCAGACCTTAGGTTGATGTAGTTCTCCAGGAACCCCTGGGCTGTGTGGTCTTAGTGCTAATTGGCAAACCCAGGATGCTCCATGGTTTCCCTGAGCACAGGGAGCCGGGGCTAGGGCTCCTTCTGCTGCCCCTGGATTCTGTTCCCATGCTCCTGTAGACCATCTTTCAGGCTGCTCACCACTGACTTCCAAGGATGAGAAGGCAACGGGCCCAGCCTCTGCTTCCCAGAGTCAGATCAAGAGGAACAAGAGGGACAGAGGAACTTTCAAACCTCCCAGTCAAAGAAAAGATATGTCCTCCTGAATGGACTCAGTGTCACCTATTCAGGATTCATTGTGGAGAAGAGATGACCTTCCTGGTGATGTTTAGAGGGGAGGACCGTTTTCCTTTTCATCTTTCTCTAGGAAGGAAAATGCATTCTAGATCTCATGTACCCTAGGCCTTTGAATAGACACAGGCAGGAAGACCACTGTAGCTCCAGCTCTGGTGGGCCATAGATGATTGTTGGTCAGGCATCAGAGGTCCCAGAGGGCCAGGATAGGGAACGGAACAAGGGGCATTAGGCCAGCATCTAGGTCTGCCCCCAGACTTAGATACCTGGGCACCAGGACAAGGAGATGTTAATCAGGCTCAATCCTGAATGCCCTTCCAAAAAGCAGTCCCACAGATGGCATGCATCATAGGGGACTATGAAGATGATATTGTCAGATGAAACAGAAAGCCAGAGAAAAGGGGCCACTTGTCTAGTGCAACAGCACCCTGGTCACAGCAAGATGCTATCTCTCCAACTGTACAACTGAGAACTCAAGCTTAGAGATTGTTTCTGTTTTTATTCCCGTCTTTGCCTCTTATGTGAGTCCACAGGCTTAGCGGTGTATCTCCAGGATGAGACTACACTACCTCTGGAGCCCCAGTAGAGATATGCAACACAGGAGTGGCTACAGCTCAGCAGAGAATAAATCACCCCGAGGCAAGGAAGCCTGGCTTCTAGGGAGATCGCAAATCAAAGTGGCCTCACAACACCAGATCACACCACAGTGAGAAGGACCTAGAGAGTGTCAGTACTACGTATGATGAGGAAAAA
>PVKN010017396.1:0-17353 GCA_004027915.1 Capromys pilorides | reverse complement strand
AAATTTTATTTTATTTATTTATTTGTTTGCTTGTTGTGTTTGTTTGTTTCTTTATTTATTCATTTTGTGGCTGGCTCAGCCTGCCCTGGTGGTGGCGCTGGCGCAGCATGTGGTGCCGGGGATTGAACTGCAGTCCCCGCAGTTGCCTGAGCCCTCCTAAGCAGGCGCTTTAGACCACTGAACCATCTCGCCGGCCCTTGTTTGTTTGTTTTAAGCAGGATTTGCTAAATCACCCAGCATATGTTTGAACTTGTAGTCCTCCTGCCTGCTGTGATTACAGACCTGCACCTCTATACCCAGCTTGATTAGTTTTAATCATTTCAGAATAGATTTAGATTTCTAGAAAACACTTAAGGACAGTTTAGAGTTCCTGTCCATTCATTCTCATCATTTCATACGAAGAAGGTCTCCTTTACTGTGGCATTTTTGTTAAGGTTAATGAGTCCATGTTTGCATTGTTTCTAACCATAGCTTAGGCTTTTCATTATTATTATTATTATTTGTTTGTGTTTAGTTTTGAGACAGGGTCTCCTTACCTTGCCCAAGCTGGGCTCAAACGCAAGCCTCCTGCCTCAGGCTCCTAGCATACCGGGATTACAGCATGCAGCGCGGCATCAGTAGAGCCCATGCTTTAGCTGTGATCTTCAGTTTGTACATGGGGTGCCTTTTCTGCTCCAGAGTCCCCAGGTCTCATCCACTCCTGGGGTCTCCTTAGGTGTCTCTTTTGGAGGACAGTTTTGAGGTGGCCCCTGATCTTGGGCCCTGTGCCTGTGATACCTGAGCACGACTCCCTGCGGTGGGGCCTTCTGCTTTGGCTCCGGGGGTCTTCCTACGTTTTCTACTTTTCCTATTCCCACTGTCCTGGCTGAGGAGCTCAGAGAGGCAGGCAAAGTTCTGTTGGTTTCCATGCCCTACAGCTTCGTGGGCAGGGGGCTGTACCCCTGAACCTTACAGATCAGGGGGTCCCACAGGACATGCTCCCAGGCCAGCCTGAGGCTCCAGTATTAGGGCCAGCAGTATGTCCTGCCTTAGGCTCAGCTCCCCTTTGAGGTCTGTTACCCCCCTGTTTCTACCGCATCTGGCCTGTTCCAAAGTGGGACCTGTAGCCCAAGGACATGAAGGGCAACCGTGTCCCAGAGCTGGCCCAGCCTTCAGGCCAAAGTCCACGAGGAGTGCCAGGTCCTGCCGCCTGCCCAGGGCTGGCCTTGGCCCTCTTCAAGTGACTGCCGAGCTGGGTCAGCCCATGTCCTGCTCCACATCAGGATGGAGACGGACCACCAGGCCGAGGCAGCCAGTTACAGGTGTACCTCATCTGATGCCATCTTGGGGTCCAATGGAACCCTTGCCTTGTCCTTCTGCTTTGGGTCTGGTGACTCTGAGCAGCTAACCTGGGACTGTGGGGTGGCTGGTAAGGCACAGCACTGCCTCTGCTCAGGGCGGGGCCTCTCATGTTGGGAAACCCTGAGGAGCCTCCAAGGGCCGCTAGAGGCCAGGCCAGGGGCACTGGGGACTTGTGGTCTCTGGCCAAGCATTGAACCTTAAGAGCACACTCACACAGCACAGAACACACAATCTGCCTGCATTCTTGGTGTCTGAGGAGGCGGCCAGGGAAAGGAGGAAAACTGTGATATGCAGGAAGCACACAGGTGGATGAGGAATCACAGAGCCCACCCCAAAAGAGCAGGGGCAGGGAAGCCCAATATCCTCTTCCTCTTTTCTTCTGGGCAATAAAATCCTGAGCTTTGCTATTACTGGGATCCATGTACTAAAAATAATTTCCCAGCCTTCCTTGCAGCTTAGAGTGATCATGTGACTGGAGTCTAACCAATGGAAAGTAGGCAAAGACAGAAGGACTGTGGGTATCCAGGTGGAATGTGGGTGAGCTAGCTGGAACCTAAACAGTCATTTTATATTGCAAGATCAAAGTTCCTTGACAAATATGGAGGGAAAAGACTGGGAGGAACCTGGGTCTCTGAAGAATGTAGAGCAGCCTCGTGTCTCTGGACCTCTCAGATCCAACTTCTTGACTAAGAGCTTCCATTACAGCTAGGGGCTTGATGTTTTCATTTAATTTATTTTGTGTGAGATAAAGTCTTGCTATGTAGCTCAGGTTGGCCTCAATCCTCCCACCTCAGCCTCCCAAGTACTGAGGTTACAAACGTGTGCCACCACACCTGCGTGGGACTCAGGCTTTGCCCCCAAGCCTAGTCTTCCCCCCTGGAAGTGGCGGTCACCATGGCAAGCTCTTCAGGGTTACGAGGAGAGTTCAGTGGGTGGTAAAGGAGCCCCAGTCCTTGGCAAAACAAGGTAGAGCTAGGGCAGCTTGCACAAGCGATCCCTGGAGTAACGTGTTAGATCTGGGCATCCTAAACTCTCAAACACCCAGACAGCCCCATGGGCTTGTTACCTCTCAGGCCTGGCTCCCACCCAGGATCACCCAAGTCAGGCAGCTACATTTAAATCAAAGACCCGGATGGGGCAGGCAGGATGGCTTAGCGGCCTAAAGTGCCTGCTTAGGAAAACTTAGGCGGCCACAGGGACTGCGGTTCGATCCCAGGCACTATATGCTGCGTCAGCTCCACCCAGGGCAGGCTGAGCCAGCCGCCATAATATCAGTCAATCAATCAATCAATCAATCAGTCAATCAAAGACCCTGAACAGGAAGGTGAGGACTCTGCAGCCACCAAGGCCCATGCCGGTCGGGCTGAGAGCTGGTGGTGGTTCTGGGAAGTCGGGTCCTCCTGGGACTGTGGCCTTTATTCCTGCGCCTAGGTGGAGATCAGTGGTGCTGAGTGTCGTCGTGGCCCGCCTGGTAACCAGGCGGAGTCATATCCTGACTCCTGCTGCCTGACCCAGGGTGACACAGCGGCCTCTACTAGCTGTCGTCATCAGCCGAGCATCTGCCTGCACAGCTTCCCCGGCAGGGACAGACCTGCGTTGCTTGGGTCCTCATCGCTGACTCACCCACGTCCGAGCCTGCTGCCACCTGCTGGTCCACTGCGGTACTGCAGGCAGCGACCCGCCTAGTGTTTTCCGCAGGACCCTGTCCCTAGCTGATTTCCCTCTGCTGTTCCCCAAGGGCGAGTGGCTCAGACCAGTGGACTTATGAAGAGACATGGCCATGCCATCAAGTTCGTTGAGAGATATGCCACAAACCGCACACTCACGCATTCAGGGCGTAAAACTCAACAGTCTGTACCAGCACACAGGACCATCAGCAGAGCTGGGTCACCACCTGAAGGAGCATCCTTCCCATCTGTATCTTGCCCCATTTCTCTAGTCCTCCTCAGCTCTGTCAACCACAGATTTACTGCACATTTTTATTTTGCTTTTTGGAGTCTTGCTGTGTAGTTCAGGCTAGACTTGAACCCATGTAGCCCACCCTGGTCTCAAACTCCCAGAGAACCTCCTGCCACAGCCTCCCAAATGCTAGTGTTACAGGTGTGCCCCTCCACACCCAGATAATGTATCTAATCTTTTTATAGCAGCTGTAGGAAGCAGGTGTCATGGTTCATATTTTACAGAGGAGAAACTGAGGCTCTGGGGGGGGGGAGGCGGGGGGAGGCCATACCCACCCCACTGCCCTGGCCTCACCCTGCCCTCCACCCTTCGTGCCTGTCCTTCTGGCATCCCAGGGCTGCTCTGAGGTTCCGGTGACCAGGACAAAAAGGTGCTTCCAGAGGCCATCAAAGGGGACAGCTGGGGGTGGCCTGGCCATTAGGTGTCAGCACCAGAGTGCACAGTCCTGATTGGCCAAACAGGTAGCACTCAGCTCTTCCAGAGTATCAGGGTGCTGGGGACTGCTGCTTTAGACGTGTGTCCCGCAAAGCTCCGGGCTCCACGTGGAGGAGGACCAGGCTCGTTTCACACCTGGATGTGCTCACGAGTGCCAGACGGGGGCGGGAGGGTGGGTGGATGAGTGGGTGAGCGTGAGCGGGTGGACAGAAGGAACAGAGAAAGGAAAGGAAGGAGGTGGGAGAAGGGCCGATGAACGGGAGGGCAAGTAGATGGCGAGTCACAGCGCCGCTCTCCACAAAGGTAAGTATTCCTACTTAACAGTGCTAGTTTCTGTGTTGAATCCAGCCCACCCAGGGCACAGTTCCAGGGACTTCCCAGCCCACCCTCCACCCTCCCTGTGCCCCCACAGGACTTCCCACCCAGCCAGCCGGGTCCACAGGTTCCCAACACACCAGGGAAGAAAGGATCCTTGGTGCAGGATCTGCCCTGCGGGGTCCCACCCCCAGCTGTGAACAGCACCCGCCTTCCTCTGTCCCTGGCTGTGCCCCCGGAGATTCACACTGTTCATTACTTGTGGCCTTCTCAGCAGCCCATGTGGGATCCACACCCCACAAACTGAGCTGGGGAAGCAGCAGAGGCTGCACCTACCTGGGCTGTGGGATCCACTGCAGAAGGATCAGGGTCTCATGGTACTGTCTCGGTGCTGGACCCTCCCCCACCCAGAACCTTTGTCCTTCAGGGTGGACATTGTGGGGGGCACAGTGGGCACAGCACAGTGGGCACAGAGGGGCTCAAAAGGGGACAGAGGTGCTCCAGGAGCACAGCCACGGTCCCCCACTGGGCAGCTCACACCTGTGAAGTTACCTGGCTCAGCAGGCGGGGCAGGCAGGAACCCGCTGGCCACTTCCACAAGCTCTTCTTTAGTTGTCAATTTGTTCAACCACATGCACAAACTTACTTATCCATTCTCTTTTATTTTTGTGATGCCGAGGAGGTTCAAACTCACAGCCTCCACTCTGAGCTACAGCCAGAGCTCCCTTTTCTTTGAGACAGATCTCCCTAGGTCATGGCATTGCTCTGGCAAGGCTCAAACTCATGATCTTCCTGCCTCAGCCTCCAAGGGCTGAGAGCACATGTGTGACAGCACACATGGCTAGGGTCGGAGTCACCCTGTGCCCAGTCTTTTGTTTCCCAGTCCTGCTCCTGGCAGAGTCCTGACTCAGAGTCCTCAATGGCCAGAGGCCCTGCCCTGCGGCCAAGGCTCCTCATTCTTGTTTTGCATTTATTTATTTATTTATTTTTGCAGTACCAGGAATAGAACTCAGGACCTTTTGCTTGCCAGGCAAGCACTTATGACACTGAGATATATCCCCAGCCCAAAAGTTGAGAAGGGTTTTTTTTTTTGTTGTTGTTGTTTTGGCTGGCTCAGGCTGCCTTAAGGGAGGGTGTGGGGATCAAACCACCGTGCCTTGTGCCTTGGGTGTGGGATTGCCCATGCAGGCGCTAACTCGAAAGCCCCCATTACTCTTGTTTTCTTCTCTCCATTCAGGGCATGGGGGAAGTCACAGTTCCCAACCTCTAGGACAGGTCAACCAGCACAGAGGGCACCCTCTCATGCAGCAGAAGGGACAGCCTCCAGCTGCTGCCCACCTGGGTCCCCCAGCATGGAAGTGGTCAAGATGAGCAGTAAGGGGGCTAGGTTCTCACCCAGGCCCCCATTTCCTTGGATGAAACCTGACCCTGGCACCCCATTCTGCTTCTACCATACCCATGGTAGCACCCTGACAGGATGAGGCCTCCTGATTTCCGGGGAGCTGAACCTTCATCTGGGGGTCTCTTGTGTCTCCCCACCATCATCCTACAAAAATGAGGTGTCACCCCTGGGCCTCTGGTGGTGGGAAGCCCCTGGTCCTCTGTGCTCACCTGCTCTGGCGCTTTGGGCAGCAGACACAGTCAGCTCTTAGGTCCCAGGGCCAGAAGCCCAAGGTCAAGGTGCTGCTGGTGGGCTTGTGCTGTCCCTCCCCAGCTCTGCTGGTATCTCTGCTGTTCCTTGGCTTGTGGGAGCCTTGTTCTGACTGCCTCATGTCACATGGCATCTCTGGTGTGTGTGTGTGTGTGTGTGTGTGTGTGTCTTTTCCATAGGACACCAGTCACACAAGAGGGTGATGGCCTCTACCTCTGTGTGACCTCATGGATTACATGGGCAGCAGTTCTGCTTCCAAATAAGGCCTCACTCATCCTGAACTAGGCAGGAGGATGCCAGGGCCCCAATCGCAGCCCCTTACTCTCTCCCAGTCCACCCCTGAAACAGAGCTGCTGAGTTCCCTCAGGGTCAGAGACTCCTCTGAGGCAGAAGACGCAGTTCTACCATCAAATCTGTTTTCTGCATCAGTCTGAAGCCCCCAGCGCCTGCCTTACCAGGGGCCGTGGCCACTGAGCACGGACACTGCTGCATCCCAGATTGGGTACTCCCAGCCCCCAGGGGGTCACCCACCACCCGCAGCTTCCTCACCTGCGGCCCCTGTAGGCCCTCTCCTGTCCACTCCTTCCAGATGAACTCAGCCCAGGGAAAAGCTCAGTGTTTCTGCCCCTGCAGCTCCTGGGACTGCTCAGCCTGCAGGGACCTCTCTGGGAAACCTGGCTGTCCAAGACCAGGGCACTGTCCACCCCACTGCTTGCTCAGGGCCCGTGCCAAGTTCTTCACTCCTGCTGCTGCATTCTGGGCTGGCTCTGGGATGTCTGAGTCCAGCCATAGAAGGGAAGCAAAGTGCCTTATCCACTGGGGCCAAGGCCACAGCCAGCAAGCACTGGGAGAGACTGGTGCCATTCTGTGGGGAAAGATGTGGGAGGCCACGTGTACAAGACAGAGCCTGGCAGCTGCTCCCCTTGATGGTCAGTGCCTCTCGGAACCTCCATAGGCAAGGACAGGAGGTCCTGAGGCAGCTCACAAGGGTGGGGAAGGAAGGGAGGGAGGAGGGCCCAACATGGTGTTTGTTCTCAGGACTGTGCTCACAGCTTCCGGAGGAAAAGGTTTGTTTCAATTCTAGTGCTAGGCAAACTGATTTTTCCTTGCTGTCTTTGTCCACACTTCTACATCAGACACACCCAGGGACTCACAAACACACCTGTGTGTATGCACATACAGTGCACATGGGCACAAGGATGCACAAACGCCTGCATACATGTGCGCGCGCGCACACACACACACACACACACACACACACACACATACACACACACACACACACACACTTGCATCAGCATCTTCTTCCTGTGTAACCTACTGGTCTCAATCCAGGGGCCTCTGCATCCCAGGCCCCCAGAGCTCAGCCTGACCCCCAACATCAGAGCTTCCACCTCAGCAAGTGATGGCCAAGCTGTGCACTGCCTTCAGTCTGCGTCGAAAGCAGCAAATGACAAAGTAGAATAAAATACTTTAATGCTCCCGGTACACGGTCCCCCACTGTCGCTGTCTGCCCCGATGAGCTGCTGGGACATTTCTGGTGGCAGAACCTCAGAGCGTGTCATCTGCCAGCCCTCGCCGCCCGTCCACGTGACACCCCCAGCATCTAGCAGTGCTCCGTGGGGCCCCAGCCAGGGCCTCTGGATTGGAATCCCAGGCTGCAAGGATCAGAGCAGTGGCTGTACCGTGGGGCTCAGGCCCCGCGAGTCCCGCTGCTGCCAACTCAGGGCTCCGTGGTAGGCCGAATATGCAAGGGCTCCCGGGCCCGGCGACCTCCTGGGCCTTGCTTCTTCTGGTGCCGCCGCCGAGGCTGGACACCCTTACCCAGGGCCTGCCCCGGGCTGCTCTGGAGCAGCCGCACCAGCTCGTGGTCCCTGTGGTCCAGGACGCGGGGCAGGAACAAGGAGGACTTCTGTGTGCGGCGGGTCTTGAAGCCCCTGCGGGGCCGGCCTTTACCGTTCACAGACACGTACCACAGTCTCTCGGCGCTGGGCTGCCGCCGCGCACCCGGGCCACTGGGTGCCGTGCGGTACAGGCGCGATGCATACGTGTTGTAGCCCAGTTCGTGGATCCGCTCCACGAACTCACACTCGGCACTGTAGTGCTCCTGTAGGAAAAGACCACGATCAGTGGCTGCAGAAGGCCACACTGACACGGGGGAGGCAGGGCACCTCCTTCTGCTCCACCATGGCAGCTGACGCACGTGGGCTTCACCTGACCCCGCCCCTGAGTGTGGGCGTGTCCTTGCTGCCCAGTCCCTGTGGATGGGCCTCCGGGATCCACTCTGCGTCCGCTGCAGGTCTGAGCACACCCTCAAGCCTCTCTGCCATGCCCTCCTCTCTGGGACTCCGGCCCTCAGGCCTCGTCCGAGGACACCAGGTGGGGTATGTGTGTGTGGGTAGCGGGGAGCAGCTCCCCAGCACAGGGACCCTGGGATTATCAGGAGCAGAGATCAGGTCTTCCTAACCCTGGGGCCCTTGATGGCTACCAGCTTCAGGGACCAGATGTGTGGACAGAAGAAGAGGACGGAATCCCAGAGCTCTGCTGAAGAAATTGCGAAAAGACGAAGAGGCAGGGTTGGTGTCTCACTGTAGTCCCTGGCACTCGGGAGACAGGAGACTCAGGTAGGCCCAGGAGTTCTAAGACAACATGGGTGATACAGTGAGAGCCTGTGGCAAAAGGAAGAGGGGCGGCAACAGGAAGGAAGGGGGGGGGGGACCATCCAAAAGAGGGAAGGAAGTGGGCACAGCCGGTGTTTCTGAGCTTGATTTGCCATTAAATGCTGACTGAGTTCAGGTCTAGCCCCAACTGGTGCCCTCTGAGAGTCACCATCTTGGTCTGAAGGAGGTTGCAGATATTAGGAGTCTGGTGGGAGGGACACCCTCCCAGCGTCACAGCACACTGCTCTTAGGGTGAGAGCAGCAGCGGGCCTTAAACACACTCGGGGACACTAAGGATGCTGTCCTGAGACTCACAAGGCTATCAGGCCTGGAGTAGGACAGGGAGTGGTGAGGGGGTGTCCCCACCCTCTCAAATGTGCAAACTCCAACCACCAGAGCACCCGAGCCCTCGCCATGGGGTTTCCCTGCAGGCTCCAATGTGGATATTACCACCTAGATAAGCAATCACAGTACACAGACATGGAAACCCAGGCCCGGGCTAGTGCCAGGCCCCAAGTCCCAGAGGATGGGATACCGCTGTGGCCTGGTCTGACTGCACAGAAGGGCCCAGGGCTGTCTGGGAGTGAATATGGGGTCAGGCACACTGCTGTGTGGACACATGACTAACATGTGGGACCATGACAAAACCAGGGTCTGACCCAGCACTTTTTCCTGGTTCCCCAGTGCTGGGGCTGGTTTGCCTTCTGGGGCTAGGGAAGTGTTTTTTGTAGGGACATTGTGGGGGGATGACTGATACAGACCTGTCATTTCAAAGAGTAAGGGGCTCAGGTACCCAGGGGAGTAATCTGCAGGTGGGAGACACAGGCACTCCCTTGTACCTCTTGGAAGTCAGGTGTGGCTTAGATGACCAGGAAGACAGTGTTGGCTTTGGAGGCAGAGGTCAGCCTCCAGGCCAGCTGGATTGAGACTCCCCAAGGGGATAGTGCTCCATGCCCATCCCGACACATTGTCCCACCACATGCTTGGCTCCAAAAGTCCCTCCCCAGAGACACTTCTACTCCCTAAAGTGGACTCAGAGATACCTTGCAGGTGAGGTGACATTTAAGGAGAGTCATAGGAAGGGGTGGAGGAGAGAAGCATCCAGGCAGGGACAATAAGCAGGTGAGATGCAACCTCTCTAGAGAATTGAGAGGCGCGCCAGAACAGGAGTGAGGCAAAGTCCAGAGCAACAGGAGGAGGGAGAGAGGCACCTGGGCTGCTCTTCTGTGGGTGGCACTGGGCACTAGGCTCATTGGGGACATGAGCAGATTTGCTTTTTTAGGAAGATTTGCTGAGCACAAGCCTAGTGGATCATGTCACAGTGTAAGGGCCAGGACACTGACTGAGAAGTGAAGAGATGGATACTGGATACTAAGTGGGTGGATGGGTGGGTGGATGGATGGATGGATGGATGGATAGGTGGATGGATGGATGGGTGGATGGATGAGTAGATAGATGAAAAGGGAAGAAGATAAGGAAAGAAGAAGGAGGGGAAAATGAAGACATGCAAAGTAGAAGGAAAGGAAAAAAGAAAGGCTGTCTAATAGGATGGGTATATGCATGGATGCATGGGTGGATCTGTGGATGGATGAGTGGATGGATGTACAGATTTTTGGACGAGTGCAAGGATGAGCTGGAGGACAGAGAGGGGGCAGGCAGGTCAAAGGCTTCTAAGGCTATTATAATGGTCCTGGTGGAAAGGGACAATAGCCCATGTTATGAGGATACTGGCCTCTGGAAAAGATAGAGGGGAGACCCAGAGATGACTGGAGGTGGGCATGGTCCTCTGTAGCTCTCAGCTGTCTTGGTGCTGGAATGGGTAGCTTCTGGGCCATGGTTGGGGTGGAGGAGTCAGTGCTGAGCTCCTGTCATGAGCCACCGGAGGTCCCTGACTCATCAGGACTTCTGGGAGCAGTGCTATGTAACTCAGAAGAGAGGTAAGGGTGGTATGGTCACTGGCCATGGGAGAGGAAAAGCAGGCTAAGAATAAGGACTGGGGCATTCAGCCCAGGGGCAGGGAGGTGGGAAGAGCTCTCCCAGGCAGCTCAGAGCAGGTAGGTGACAGGCATTTGTCCCCCAGGTATCGCACTTGGCAGTGAGGATTTCTCTGCTCAATACTCTGGAAAATTCCACACCATCCAGTAGCCTCCTTGTCTCACGGTAGGCCTGAGAGTCTTTTGCTTTCTCCTCCAAAGCCTAGGCTATTAGCTGTCAGGGACAGAAGCCTGTGGTGGTCTCCGATCCTCTGGATGCCCACATCAGGAGGGGGATAGTAGAAGATCTAAACTTGTCCCCTGAGTGGACTCCCTACTCTGCCCTGTGACATTCTGCAGTGGCACAGGATGCCTCCCCTGTGGATGAGAAGGCCAGAGACATTACTGGAGACCACCAGGCCCTTCCCAAAAGGGAAGAACAATTAGGGGAGTCAATTTTAAGGCACAGTCACTTCCCCTCAATTCCACCAGAGACCCAGGGCCTTAGGGATCCAGAGAGCCTCAGCCAACCTCAAGAGAAATAGAGATGCAACTCTGGGCAAAGTATTCTTATAAACACAAAAGGGGCAGGGGCACCAAGGGACCCACAGAGAGACCCATGCCATGAGCTCCTGGATCTATACATAAATTCTAGTGCTTGGCCCTGGACCTTAGAAAACATATGGCAGTATCATAATTGGTGCATTTCCTGTAGCAGAACAACTGAAAATCTATGATACAGTCCAGCTTCAAGAAGAGCCTGAGAGATTTCAAAGGGAGCAGGGAGCTGTTAGGATGTTCCCCTGAATGCCGGACAAAATAAGAGACGGGGAACTAGCGGCAGGATGCTAGATCGCACCCATGGCTGCATTGTCTAGGTTTCATGAAGCTCTCTCTCTCATCATCTAAGGGAGGCAACAGCCATAGGGGCTCACAGTAACTGGCTTGGAATAGCAAATTTCCTACTTCTACAGTGGCTGCTCAGGCACTTCATCAGACACTGCTGATGTCCACAGGATGACAGGATCCTTTCTGACCACCTGCGGTCCAGGCACTTCACAGTCCACACCAGGAGCCCTTCTCACATCTCCCTGGTTCTCTCTTAAGTCTTCCCAGCCTGGGGAGAAAAGGGGCTGAACCCACCTCGCTGCCTCATTTCTCACACCCAGGAACTTGACAGAAGAGCTTCTGTCCCTCTCTGTACCCTCAAGTTCCCTTGGGTCCATTTATTTCAGGGACAATTTGAGAGGCCATCTTGTCCCTGTTCTCAGTCAACTTCTAGAAGGGTCATAGAGATGACAAGGTTTGGGAGAGATGTGCCCAGTTTAGGGTGTGTCCAGCCCTACATGTCCCTCCCTAAGTCACACCCTCAGGCTGTCTCCCATGGAAGTACCCAGAGCTTTGAGTGTCATTCATGGCATTCAGCACCCACATACTGCAGAGACTGGACTCACCGAAGCATAGAGGCGTCCCCTCCTGTTCATGGCCAAGTACCGCCCAGAGAAGAGCCCCTTGATGGCCACAACGCCCACTTCCACAGCTGTAATCTCCAGGATACCTGGGAAGAGTCAGGAAGGCTCATCAAGGACCGCAGAGGTGAGGGATGAGCTTGGCGGGTTGCACCCAGACTCTGGACAGCAAGGGCACCCCATGCCCAGTGGGTGGGGCTTGGGAGTTCAGAGAGGAGGAAGGCACTGGACAAGACTTGGAGAGGGGCCCTGGGGTGGCTGCTCCCAGGACAGTAATTCAGACCTGGGAGAAAGACACTGAAATGAACACGAACCCATGCTATCTCTGCCAGGCATCGTGGACAAGTAATGTGGCTCATCAGAGCTTCACATACCCTCAAAAGCTGGTATCACGGGACACATCAGCAAACAGAGCTGGCTACACTGGGGTGACTTGCCCAACACCACACATGGTGAGTCACTGGGGAATCCAAGCCCTGCAGCGACAATGGAGCCCTGCATCCTGAGCCTTGAGCCAGATAGGGAGGGAAGGCCCAGGCTCTCAATATAAGCCAGCAGGTGCCACCCAAATGCACTGCCAGTGTTTTGGGTTGGAGAAGATTGTCTAGGGCTTGGGGTCAAGTCTGGAGCTCCCAGTGCGGAAGCTGTGCAGAGGGTGAGCCTCGCCTTCTCCTAGGTGTATGGAAGAATGTCATATTTCCCTGGCACCTTTCCTTTCTGCACAAGAGAGCCCTCTCAGGGAGGGGTATTGGGGCAAGCAACTTCCCAGGCAGGGCCATCTTCCCCAGCAGGGTGGAGGTTGTGGGGCAGCCACTAGCATCCTTTTCAGGGGGTGCCTAGAATCCAGCACAGCTGTAATCACCCAAATCAGCAAGGCTTTGCTTCAAGGCTTGGGGTGCAGGCCATAGGACTTTGGAATCCGTGCGGTGATGGTCTGGGCGGGCTCCTCAGCACTGGTCTTGGGGATCAGCTAAGTGGGTGTCGGATGCCGGGCAGCTCTAGTTGCACACCCTCCGCCTCTGGGTAGCCTGCCAGCCCTGCACCAGGAAATCTATATGCTCTGTAACCCCAAACGAGGTCTGGATTTGGAGCGAACTGCAGAATGTCTCTCAGAGAGGAGCGCTGCCCACTGGGACTCCTTAGTGACAGCTGGTTCCCACCCTGGGCTCCGGAGGCGTCCCCTGAAAGACGCCCTCGCAGGGCTGCGGCTTTCCCCTAGGAAGCTGCGGTTTCCACAGACGCCTTGAATGGGCCGCAACAGCTTCCTTCCCCCGGGGCCTGAGCGAACCCGCCGCGTTTCAGCAGAGGACCTCCGCGGTCCTGGCCGCACTCCCACGCTCCCCACTGCAGTCGGTCGGGGCCTGGCTCGGCTTGCCTCCCCTCCACCCTGCATGGGTGCTCGCTGTGCCCTGGGCTCTGCGCTGGCCGTGGGCGCCCACAGTAGGAGAAACCAAACGCTGGAGCCTGTGGACTCCCGCGGCTAGGGCGGCCAGGGCCGCGGTCCTCAAACAGGCCAGACGCGCGCGTGTATCTTGTCGCCCGCAGACCCCGCCAGACGCCGTTCTGCGCTCCCGAGCCCCGTCTCGGGGCTCCCACGCGGGAGCCGGACGACCGCTTTTGCTCGGAGGTGCAGATTCCCGCCAGGGAAAGATTCCTTCGGTGGCACTGGCGTCCAGGAACCTAGTGTCCTTCATGCAGGGGCAGCGACGCGGGCCGGCACCTGGGCGGCCCACAGCCCGGAAAACATAACGGACGGCGGCGCGCCCTGGTGTCGGCTGGAGGTGGCAAAGTCGTCATAATAATAAAGAAAATGATAAATGCCTCCTCGTCTAGCTCCTTCTGTCTGGCAAATTCAAACGGCTTAAATTTGTCAGAACCGCCAAACGAAGCCGGGCGAGGAGCTAGGGCTGGTCACCTACTGCGCGCCCCTTCGGAGGATCCGGTTAGGCGAGGACCCCTCCAGGAAGCCCACCCCCCTATCTCTGATCCTGGCGCAGTTTTCCGGGACGCAGCTGCGGACCTGCGATCTCGGGGGTCGCACTCTGGCCGCAGGAGGCGGACACCCTCAGCGCTCTGTCCCCGCTCCCGCTCCGCACCCCGCGCCTGGCACTCACTGTAGGCGCTGTTCTCCAGGCTGCCGTTGACGCGGCCGCTCGGGTGCAGCTGGAGGTGGTACTTGGTGGCGCAGTAGAGTTTGCGGCGCCGGGGCGCCCCGCCTAGGTGCTCGTAGACGCCGCCGCGGCCGCCCGCATCGCGCCGCAGCCGCAGCCGCGCCCCGGGGTCCGCCGCGGGCCAGCCAGGCTCCAGCAGGCTGAGCAGCAGAAGCCAGATCAGGCCCATCGTGGCATCGCGCCCGCCCCGCGGCGGCTGCAGGCCAGCGCGGTGCCCATGGAAGGCGTGGCGGTGCGGACCGCGGAAAAGAGGGGAGACGGGGGGGAGAAGGAGAAGGGAGGGAGAGAGGGAAGGAAAGAGAAGATGGAGAGAGAGAGAGAGAGAGAGAGAGAGAGAGAGAGAGAGAGAGAGAGAGAGAGACTGATTTTAATTTTCACCCAAGAGCGGTGAAATTTCCGTGGCTGCGCAAAGCTCTCAAAGAAAGGACGGGTCTGCAACAAAAGGCCGGGCCGACGTGGTCCCCAGGCAGAGGTTCGGGAGGGGCGGGAGTCCGGCGGGTGGGGACCCCGGTGGGGCGCGGGGCTCAGATCGGCGCTGCCGGTGCACACTCGCCCCCCGGGCACCGCCGTCGAGCCGCGGCTCCCTCGGCCGCGCGCCCCGCGCCCCCGCACGGCCTCCGCGCTCTGAAAGGTCCCTCGCTTACCCCTCCCCCGCCTCGCCCCCGCCCCCAGACCAATTATGCCTTCGGAAAATTATAGACCGAGGCCTCGAGGCGGCTGCCCCAGGCCCTGTCACCCCCTCCCGCCCCCCATCAATCCCCCTGCACAATGGGGCTGCCGATGACTGATGTCCGCGAAAACGACTTGCGGGGAAGTGGCGCTGACAAACGCCCATTAAAGGCGGCGCATAATGAAGGGGCCCGCGCAATGCGGCGGAGGGGAGGTCTGGGCGCGGGCGCGCGTGGGGGGACCTCGGCTTGTGGGTGCACCGGGCGATTCCTGCAGGAGTCGGGGCGTTGAGCTCAGCCTCCTCAGGCAAGTGGTGGTTGTGGCAGGACCGCCGGGCCCGGAGTGCTTTTTCGCGTCTTGCTCCCTGGCCGGGCAGACCCGCTGGCACGCACGCGCCAGATTTGCGTCTTTCGGGTGGGCAGGAGGGTCCTGACCTGGTGGTGTCCAAAGAAGCTCTGGGAGTTAGGAAGAGGAAAAAAGGACCAGAGAAGTGGGCACAGACCAGAGAACCCCGGGGCAGGTTGAGCAAGACTGTGATGGCAAAAGCAGGGAGGTGAGAACAGGAGACACACAAGAATATATATGAGAAAGATGAGGGAAGAGAGAAGGAAAGACAAGCAGAGACCTCAAGGCAACGCCAGAGGACCTTCAGGAAGCACGGGCTGTCAGGTTGCTGCATAGAGGGGAGAGGAGAGCAGAAACACCCCGAGGGCAGGGTGGTGCCCATCTGGTACCTCCGGAGGCAGTGGTGTGCTGCCCCAGGATGGCATGTGGGGACAGCTCGCTTCTCCTGGTGTCCTTAGGGAGAGGTCCTCGAGGAAGTGCTGGGAAACCATTTTCACTCCCTTCTCTTGTTTCCCTGGCCTCTCTGCCCCTGAGGCCACTTGACCAGCAGCCCCCCCAGAATGTAGGTGAGTAGGCTCCAGCAAGGAGACTCTGAGGGATCGGGGGTCTAGGGATTGGCCTGGGCCTGAGGCAGCTGGAGTGGCAGCCCTGTCCCTTCTATATGAGTCCAGATTTGGAGTCCTTGGTTGTGCACAAGATCCCAGGGCACCTCGTAAGTTACTGGAGACAGCATACCCGTGGAGACATCTCCAGCCACCGTGACCTGATACCCAGGACAGCCTGTCATCATTGAGCCCACTCCAGCAGGCTCAGGCACTGAGTGTACCCAGAGGTGACCACTGCTGGCCATCACCCTGGACCTCAGTTCTGGCTGAGGTCTGTGCAGTCACTGCCCTAGGGCTGGCTGATGAGAGCCCTTGGTCAGACCGAAGACCAGGCCGCAAGATGCTAGAGCCTCAGACACTAGCAGCGATGGAACTTACTTGACGGGGGTGGAGGACAGTGTAGGGACACATCAAGAGAGGATGTTACCCAACAAGGCTTCCTGGGCTGGAACTTGCTGGACACTTGAGCTTTCTAAGAATGCACAGTAGATTTATAGAGGCCCAGTACCCATGCCCTAAGCACTGTTTGCTCTACTTTGGAGAGTCAGCTGCCTCCCCACTCTGGATCTAGACAAGAAGAGAGATGGAAAGGAAGGCAGGATGGGGCTTCTTGCTCTTCAGGCCAAGCCTCCTCCTAAATAGTGGCCCCTAGAACACTGGGAGGAGCCAGAAATCTAAGGTGGAAGGAGAGTCTGGGCCACAGCCTCCCTCTGGCTCCATACCTGGGCCCCCTACATTTTCCAGGAAGTTCTGGCCCTGGTCTCTCTACTCTTCCCTCTGGGATCAGTCTTTGGCCCTCATGTGTCTTCTAGCACCCTAGAACCTAGGATTGGTCAGGGACCAGGGTGGCTCCCCACAAGGGGGAAAGCTCCCAAGAGCAAGGGATGGTACTGGATCTGTTCCCTGTTGCTCCCAACCACAGTGGCAGTACAGGACATACTAATGAATGCCTGGGCTGCTTCTTTGCAGTGTGACCTTGGCCTTGCCACATGACCCTTGGAGACACGGGCTTCTCAGGCCAGTGATACTGCATGAGGAGAGCCAGGAACTCAGTGGAATGAGTCCTGCCACCTTGGCAGCTGCCATCTTTGGGGAACACAGTTTATTGTTCAAGCCTTTCTTAAGGCCTTTGAGAAGAAAGGGGTGCTGCTTTCTGGTATGTTAAGACACAGGCACTATGGCCTCAGTGCTTCCCATGGGTCCTGGCTCACTGCAGGTCCTTTCTTGGGTGGCCTCTCTGAGACAGCAAAGCTCCTGGGCAGATAGCCTTCTCTGGGCTTTAGGAAAGCCTCTCACTGGCCCTCCTGTTCCCCTGAGGATGGAAGTTGCCTTATCCCTCCAAGACACAAGCTTTAGTGTTGGGGGGACTGCCGACATATTCCTGTGCCCCCAGCCTGCATTCCATAGCCCCCCAGCATGAGCTTTGGCTCACCCACCCAGTTGGGCTTCCTCTCCTTGCCCAGCCTCCCATGCCCAAGAAGCTCCCGGGACCCACCCTCTGCTGATCACATGCTTCCCCAGGGTTGGGTGCTGCCAGGGTTTACTCGACCTCTTCCAGACCTGGCCAGGATGCCCCCACCTAGTCCATGCCCCTTCTTACCAGTACCAGGACCACACCAGTTCTGGATGACCTAAAATACCTAACACAAGCCAGGTGTGGTGGTGTGTACCTGCAATCTCAGCTCCTCATTCCCAGAGAGGTTGCTATGCTGAGCACTTCTGCAGGACAACTACCCAGCTCACACTGTGTCCATGTCTCA